>VMDO01002547.1:0-164922 GCA_007922755.1 Pedetes capensis | reverse complement strand
CTTGTTCTATTCGAACAACTGCCTCCTGGTTCATGTACAGATTTCTCATGAGCACAATTAGGTGTTCTGGTATTCCCATTTTCCGAAGTGTTATCCATAATTTGTTGTGATCCACACAATCAAATGCTTTTGCGTAGTCAATAAAACATAGATAGACATCTTTTTGATATTCTCTGCTTTCAGCTAATATTCACCTGACATAGCTCTGATAAATCCTTGAAAAGAAAAAAAAAACATGAAGAAGCTCACACCCTATTGATATTCAGCAAGGAATCCTAAGAAAACTGCCCCACCCTCATCTTATCTGGACTCCTCAGGCAAATAAGGAACTATCATTAAAAAGCCACTGCAGCAGTATATTGACAGGGAACTGCCTAGAAATCAAGCCAGATTCAGAAGAGGGTGTGGAGCCAGAGACACTGTTGCTGATGTCAGATAGATACTAGCCCAAAGCAGAGAATACTGGAAAGATAACTATGTTTCATTGACTTTGCAAAGGCATTTGTCAATCATAACATATTATGTATAACATTATGAAGAATGAGATACCTGAGCACTTAACAGTACTAGTGAGGAATCTGTACATAGATCAAGAGGCAGTTGTTTGAACAGAACAAGGAAACACTGCTTGGT
Source organism: Pedetes capensis (assembly GCA_007922755.1). Lineage (NCBI taxonomy): Eukaryota > Metazoa > Chordata > Mammalia > Rodentia > Pedetidae > Pedetes > Pedetes capensis. The sequence continues at coordinate 164,289 of VMDO01002547.1, read as the reverse complement.
TTAAAATCAGGAACGATGTGCATCAGGGCTGCATCTTTTCACCATACCTCTTCAATCTCTATGCCAAATAAGTAATCTGAGAAGCTGGACTTTTTGAAAAAGAATGTGGCATCAGGATTGAAGGAAGACTCATTAACAACTTGCATTGTATAGATCACACATCTTTGCTTGCTAAAAGTGAAGAGGGTTTGAAACATTTATGGATGAAGACCAAAGAAAACAGCCATCAGTATGGATTGTGGCTCAACATCAAGAAAACAAAAATCCTTATATAAGGCAAGTTAGCTTAAGCATTAGCAGGCAATAGGGAGGAAAATGGGATTTAAATTGACTATTGCCATTCAGCCATAATGAAGCCATGTGAGTCTCTGAGGACACTAGAAGAGCATTTTCTAATGGGCCCCCAAACCCTAGTCCAGGACTGATGGCTGCCTAGAAATGAACAAAGGCAGACTATTCTGGAACTTCCACCTCTGGGCTCCTCCTTCTGGAAATATGGTAGGCCCATTAAACCCTTCACAAAACAGACACCAGGTACAAGGTGTCTCTCCCTTCCCTTAAGGCACAAAATTCCCTATAAGTATCATATATGACCTTAGACCAGAGCAATAGCTCTTTCTATTGCCCTCCTTCACATCTTGGGAGTATGCTATTCTTTGATGAATCCTATCTGTATTCTCTACTATTGTTGTAGAAAAATTAAAATCAAAAGTTAAGATGTCATACTATTTGCTTAAAATGTAATTATTAGAACTTAATGTTCCTTGCTTAAAACTTTTTTTTTTTTTTTTTTTTTTTTTTTTTTTTTTTTTTTTTTTTACTTTTTGAGACAGGACCTCACAGGATCTCACTAAGCTATGTAGACTGCCTCTGGCCTCGAACTTGTGATATTCCAGCCTCCAACTCCCTCTGCCTCCCAAGCCGCTCCCGGCACTTGTCTAAAATTTACACATTCCATCCTGCAAGTCACCTCCCATCTCCTTGCTTCTTATCTGCCTCTCTCCACCCTGTTAGCCTCTTCCCAATTTCTTACAACTGCTAAACTCAGTCTATTGAGTGTACTCTCCACATCGTTAGCCACTTAGGGGTTACCTGCCTATTTCCATGGTAACTTGTGGGGTGCGCACCTCCCGGGCCAGCCCGGATGTTCAGACGGGCGGCACCACCATGCACACAGATACTAAACACAATTTGCACACAGATACTAAACACAATTCACTTGGGACCCTTGGGTGAGGGGCGAGGACTCCTATGGTCCTCAGGATGCAGGTGGAAATGGGAGAAAGGAAAAGCCTTGGGCACCTCTGCCTTGCCGGTACAAACACAGCTCTTTATTTCTCTGCCCTTATCAGGGCGGAGAGAAAACCCAAAGCATACAGCTTTAGGTACTAGCAGCTCATACACAGCCTCAAGGGCAGATGCTCCCATGTTGGTGGTCTCAGTGGTCACAAGGAGAGAGTTCTTGCTTTGCTGGTCAGGGTGGGAGAGCGTTCTTTCCTCACTGAGGGTCCGGGTGAGAAAGCGGAGAGAACTGTTTCCTCATTGGTGGTCTGGGTGAAAAAAAGGATCTTTCCTTATTGGTTATCGAAGGGCTGGGCAAAAAAGGGGCAAGCTGCACCAGTGCAGTTCCTTATATAGTTCACCCATGGAATGGCTTAAGCCAATCAGCTTTGAGTCCAATTGTCCAATCAGTTTCGGGGGATTTGTGAAGGGTTTTGTACAAACATCCAATCAAGTTACTTTCATTTTCCCTAGATTTCTAATTTACAAACCAGATCTTCAAAAGCTGTTTTCTCAGTTTTGGGGTTTTTGCCAATTTCCTCCCAATTTCTCCCTTCAGTAACTAGTTTAACACACCTTCAGATGATCATGTAGGCTGTGCACATGTGGTTTCAGACAATAACCCCCAACCTGTAAACTATATAATCCCAGGAGAATGAAAGTTGGGGGTCAGTCCTCAGAGGACTCATTTCCTTGGGCTGACCTTGCTGTTGTTGTTGTTAGGTGCTGTCGAGTTGGTATCTGACTCATAGCAACCCTCATAGGGTTTTCAATGGCTGACTGTTTCGGGATTGCCTTGGGAGTGGATTGCCAGGCCCTTCTTCCATTTTTGCGGTGCTGGGAATTGAACTTGGGACCTCAGCAGACTGCAGAGACTCAGAGATTGCAGCACAGGGCTCTACCAACTGAGCTAAATCCCAGCCCGACCTTGCTGTAGCAATACATTTTTTATTTTACCCAACTCCTGAATCTCTCAAAGTACTTTCAGTTTTCTCATGCCACTTCACTATAACTTCTTTGTATAAAGGCCTGTATAAGTTCTATTATCCATCAAATACAAGGACCAAGGTTTTTTAGGTTTAGCAACCTGCCTCCCACTCATGTTTACTGGCAGCTCCCAGACTGGCCAGCCAGCAACTATCCAACCTGCCTTCCAGATAACATTTGCAACTGGGTCAGTAAGCAAATTCATGATAAATGGAGAAAAGACTGAGGTAGTCCAAGATTTTGTTTAACTTGGTTCTACAATTGACACCCACACAAGCAGCAGTAAAGAAATCAAAAGATGCCTTACATTGGGAAATGCTATTGAAAAAGACCTCTTTAAAGTGCTGGAAAGTAAAGAGGTCACATTGAAGACTAAGGTGCGCCTGACTTATGCCATGGTATTTTCAGTCACATCATATGCTCATGAAAGCTGGGCAATGAATAGGGGAAACAGGAGAATTGATGCTTTTGAATTATGGTGGTATAGATGAATATCAAATATACCATTGACTGCCAAAAGAACCAACAGATTCATCCTAGAAGAAGTGCAACCAGAGTGTTCCTTGGAAGCAAGGATGACTAGACTGCATCTTACATATTTTGGACATGTAGTCAGAAGGGACCAATCCCTGGAGAAGGACATCATGTTTATGAGAGTGGTGAGTCAACGAAAAAAAGGAAAATCCTTAACTAGGTGGATTGACACGATGTCTGCAACAATGGTCTTAAACATAAAAAGATCATATGCATGGCACAGTGTCGGGTAGTGTATCACTCTGTTGTACATAGGGTCTCTGAGTCAGACCTGACTCCATGGCACCTAACAGCACCACCAACAACATAAAAAACACACCTTCAACCATTAGGTTGCTGACTTCTGTCTTATGCAGCCTGCCTTGTGGTCTTCTCAGAGCATAATCTGTTTCTCTTAATAAACTCATTCCTCTTTCTACTTTGCAAACTGACTCTTGACTTTCACCTTGTGGCTGTTCCTTGTTAAATTCTTCTTAACAAGGGAACAAGAGCCAGGGATAATTTTCCTGCAACAATAGGACAAGTGCCTCTCACCAACATAGCAAACCAAACAATCCTAGAAATAGATATTTGGACATAAACACTTAGTTCTGTGAACATCCTGAGTATAGCTGAGGACTGAGAGTGGAGTGGAAATGGCTGGCATAAATCTTATGAAACAGGAGGAACATGGATTGTTTGGTGAAGAAATGTGATGTCAGCTTAAACTAGAGGAGTATTTAGGATATATGGGAATTTTTATTGTACCATGAAGAAGAAACTGAAAACAAAAGAGAACATGGAACACTCCCAACTTCATGCAATTGTTTGCACTGTTAAATGATGGTCATTTTGGTTTAGTCTTTGTCCACATAAGACACTGCAACAAACACACAAAACTGTAGCCACAAAACTAATTAACTAATTGAACAAGAATATTTGTTGAGTGTGTATTATTTGCCAACAGTGTTCTAGATGCTTAGAATACGTGAGTGAACAAAACAAAGACTGCCTCTTTTGGGAAACTTACATTTTAGCATAGGAGACAAACTTAAGCAAAACATAATACATATGCCATCTAATGTATTAGAAGATGAATACTAAGGGGAAAGTAAAGTACAACAAGAAAGGAAGATTGGGAAACCTGGGATGTGGTGGGGGTTATTTGCAGTATTAAACAAAGAGGTCAAGGCAAGTTTCACTGAGAAAGTAACAATTGAGCAAAAACTTAAAGGAGGTAAGAGCATTAGTTAAGCAGATATATGGGGAAAGACATTCTAGGTAGAGAGCAAAGGTCATTGAGTAGGGTGCAACTGGCATTGTCAAAGCAGGAAGGCCAATGGTGGGGGGCAGCAGTGGCAACATCATGTAATACTTTGTGTGCTATTATAAGGACTTTGGCATTTTTCCAAGTAAAACGGGGAGCCACTGAGGAATTTAAGTTGAGGCATGACATGAACTAACAAATTCTAAGAGGCATATTCTGGCTTTTATGTTAGGAAAATACTACCTGGGCAAAACTACATGCAGGAAGTCAGGAGGTTATTGAATCATTCAGGTGAGAAATGACTGTGACTTTGAGCAGGCAGTAGAGGTGAAGAGGTCAGATTGTAGATATACTCTAGGTATGAAGAAAAGAGGAACTAATGATGACTCCAAGGTCTGAGGCTTGCACAACCAAGGAGGCAGAGTGAAGCAATTAACCATAGTTACTAGATACAATGTGACAAACACAACAGTGGAGCAAAGAAGTTGTATTGGCAATTATAAATGATACAATCTGAAATCTCTTTAATATTCACTGCCTCTCAACACATTTGCCTCATTTATCAAAGACCATTTTCAGACAGCAGAATTTAATTTTGAATAAATTCTATTATTTTATAGCTGATAGCTGCAAATATACTGTTATTTGTTTCATGCTTCTAGCAATAGAAGACAAAAGTTAGCACCTCCAGTGCTGCATCTCTTTGCTGAAACATGTCTTGGATATTAGCTGAAAGCAGAAAATTCCAGAAAGATGTCTATCTATGTTTTATTGATTATACAAAGACATTTGACTGTGTGAATCATAACAAATTATGGATAACATTGTGAAGAATGGAAATACCAGAACACTTAAATGTATTTGTGAGGAATCTGTACAGGGACCAAGAGACAGTCATTGGAACAGAGCAAAGAAACACTGCCTGGTTTAAAGTCAAGAAAAGTGTATGTCAGGGCTATATCCTTTCACTATACCTCTTCAATTTCTATGCTGAGCAAATAATCTGAGAAGCTGGATGTTTATGAAGAACATGGCATTATGATTGGAGGAAGATTTATTAACAACCCATGTTTTGTAGATGACACAACTCTGCTTGCTGAAACTGAAGTGGATCTGAAATATTTACTGATGAAGATCAATGAACACAGCCTTCAGTGTGAATTGCCCGTCAACATCAAGAAAACAAAAATTCTTACAACTGGGTCAGTAAGCAACTTCATGATAAACAGAGAAAAGATTGAAGTTGTCCAAGATTTTGCTTTACTCGGTTCTACAATCAACATTCACAGAAGCAGTAAAGAAATCAAAAGACGCATTGCATTTGGAAAAGCCGTTGCAAAAGACCTCTTTAAAGTGTTGAAAACTAAAGATGTCACAAAGAAGACAAAGAGGTGCCTGACTCATGCCATGCTATTTTTAATCATATCATATGGTTGTGAAAGCTGGACACTGAATAAGGGAGACAGGAGAAGAATTGCTGCTTTTGAATTATGGTGCTAGAGATGAATATTGAATATACCATGGACTGCCAAAAGAGCCAACAGATCTGTCCTAGAAGGAGTGTTCCTTAGAAGCAAGGATGGCTAGACTGCATCTTAAGTATTTTTTGGACAGGTTATCAGAAGGGATCAATACCTGGAGAAGGACAGCATGTTTGGGAGAGTGACATGTCCACAGAAGAAAGGAAGACCTTCAACTAGATGGATTGACACAGTGACTGCAACAATGAGCATAAACATAAAAAACGATCGTGTGCCTGGCACAGAGCAGGGGAGTGTTTTGTTTTGCTGTACATAGGATTGCTGCTATAAGTTGGACCCAACTCAAGGGCACATAACAACAAGAACCAATAGAAAGACTACAGCCATACCACCCTAGCATCCAATCTCATTTGCTCTCGGAAGCTAACCAGGATCAGGCCTAATTAGTACTTGAATGGGAGACTGCCTGAAAATACTGGGTGCTATAGGGCTGGGAGAAGGACACGGTAGCCCACTCTGGAAACAACCATCAAAAATCCTGTGAATGCAGAGAAGCACTGACAACAGAGCCTGGTATGGCACAGTGTCAGGGAGTGTTTCGTTCTGTTGTACATAGGATCGCTACGAGGTGGACCTGACTCATGGGCACCAAACAATAACAACAATAGAAAACAGAGACGGGCATGGTGGCACATGTTTATAATCCCAGTACTTGGGAGGTGCAGGTAGGAAGATAACAACTTCAAGGCCAGCTTGGGCTACACAGCAAGAGCCTTTCTCAAGGGCTCCCTCTCACCAAAAGAAAAAGAAAACAGTCTTTCATAGGTAATTTGTTTTGTTTTGAGCTGGGGCCTTGCTCGGCCAGATGCTAGCCTGCCCTAATCTTGTATTATCTATGTGATTTAGCTGGTTTTTTCTTTTCTTTTTGAGTCAGGGTCTAACTATGTGGCCAGGCTGGCTTCAAACTGATGATCCTTCTGTCTTATCCTTCAATGCTAGGAACATAGGTGTGGGTCACCACGCCCAGAGACCCAACTATCTTATTTATCTTTGAGTACAGGATACCTGTAGGCCAGAAGTCCCTCTTCAGGTGGGCTAGCTGAAACTGGTTGGATCTATAGTGGCTGCCAAAATGACCACCTGACAAGCCCTAACTTAATTGTAATTTCATCTGCATGCTAAGTGGCACATTCCCCAAAGCCATGATGGCTGCCAATTGCCATGACAGAAAAGGAAAGAACCAGAAAAGGAGTGAAATGAGATGGCACCTGAATTCCCAGAATGTCTCTGCCCATTCCTAGAGAAGGCATTTATTAGCATATCCCACCCCCTCATAACCTTTCCCTATATTCATAACCTCCCTCTTCACAATGGATGGAAAAGTCAATTTGTGAGTTTATCTCACACTTCTCCTATTCTTGGCCAAGAATAAAAGTCTCCTTCACTGCTCCATCTGTACTCAGAGCTTGGTCTTCTTATTGTTTCCAGAAGTCTATTTTTATTTATTTATTTATTTGTATTACTTGGGGGTAAACCCAGGGCCTCCCATATACCTCGCAAGTGCTATACCACTGGGCTGCAGCCCCAGTCTATTTTAAATTTTTTTTTTTTTTATCTTGAGGCAGTGTCTCACTAAGTTATGCAGGCTGCCTCTGGCCTTGAACTTGTCATCCTCTGGCCTCAGCCTCTAGAGTTGCTCGGATTATAGGTATGTGCCACCATGCCTGATTCAGTTCCATAATTCAGGGAGGGAAAAAAGACCCAGTATGGAGTCCAAAATTGGTAATGCAAAGTGGTCTCGAACTCCTGGACTCAAGTTATCCTCCTGCCTCAGCCTCCTGAGTAAGTGGGACTAAGGTGCGCTCTGCTGTGCCCAGATAATGCTGGAATTATCTCTGTTTTAGATGTGAAGATGTTTTAAAATAGTTTAAATACTTTGCCTGGGATAGTAAATAGTAGAACCAAAATTCAAACCCTCATCTCTCTAGATCTAGGGCTTTGAAAAACTGTACACACTGTCTCCTCTCTTGACTGCTAAATAAAGGAAACGCCTGGGAAGACCTACGGAATTTTAGCTTTTTTTTGTTGTTTTTTTGGTGCCTAAAATTTATTGAAGCTTTAGGTTTGCATTTTTGTTCGTGATCAGTATAAGGGTTTTTGTTGTTATTTTATAGGGGGCGAGTAGGGGTTTATAGATACGGTCTCACTATCTATACCAGGGTGACCTCAAACTCTCCATTTTGCTTCAGTCTTTAAAAGCAAGAGCTGGGATTACAGGCATGCATGCCACCACACATGGCCTGAAGATTCTGATATTACTTTTTCTCATTCTATTACATCTATGGTTTGCCCACCCTCCCTTTCCCTCCCTCCCTCCCTCCCTCCCTCCCTCTCTCTCTCTCTCTCTCTTTCTCTCTTTCTTTCTTATCTTTCTTTCTTTTTCCAGTACCTGAGGTTGAATCCAGGCAGGGCCTCCTGCATGGCAGACAAGGGCTCTACGACTGAGCTACACCCACAACCCATTTTTTATTTTTAATTTGAAACAGAGTCTTACTAAATTGCTCAGGTTGCCTCTGTCTTCAAACTTGTGATCCTCCTGCTTCAGCTTCCTGAGTCACTGGGATTATAAGTGTGAGTCATGGGACCTGGCACCTCTGTGATTTTAGATTTTGTTCCTGGAGGAACATTAGATGGAAATGCCTGTGCTTTTGCAGCCCAGTTCTGCCTTTCAGAATCCTCTTCATTCAATCATAGCAGGTCTACTTCCATCTGTTTTATAGAGTGGGGGGTCTATGTAAGATTTCATTCAAAGAAAATTAAGCAAAACAATTGCTCCACTTACAGTCTGAAAACTATGGTCCAGTCCAGTGCTGCTCATACTTTAGTGTTTATACGAATTTACAAAGATACTGTTTGACCAAACTTTAGTACGGCTCTTAAACTTTCTTCAAAGCCTATTGATCTGTGTTCTTCCTTGTGAAATCATTTTAGCAAAGAACCCTAATAAGTCAGTTTAGCAAGGACCCCTATGTTTGGTATCTGATCAGCCTCAACATCTGATTGGGCTCCTCACTTGTCACCATCCCTCAGGTGATGTCTGATGCCTTGGTCTATCTTCAGCAAGAATCCTGTTAGGTCAGTATAGTCAGAATTTTCCTTCACCCCTGATGCTTCCTCTTAGTAATTTTCCATCTTCTGACTTCCGCCCAGTTCTTAGGCTATAAATTCCCACTTGCCCGGGCTGTATTCAGAGTTGAACCCAACCTCTGTCCCCTACCACAAAATCTCATTTTAGTGATCCTTATGCCTATTGTAATAGTCCCGAATAAGGTTTGCCTTTCTGTGTCTTTTTTTTTCCCCCCAGAATGGGAGTGGTTGCTGAACTCAGGGCCTTAAGCATAGTAGGCAAGTGCTCTACCACTGACCTGAAACCCTGGCCTATTAATTATTATTATACTTTGTAGTGCTGGGGGTTGAACCCAGGCTTTCCACATGCTAGGCAAGTACTCTCCCACTGTGCTGCATCCCCAGTCTCCCTTTTTTCTTTTGAGATAGGGTCTCACTAAATCGTACAGACTGCATCTGGCCTTGAACTTGCTATCCTCTTGCCTCAGCCTCCCAAATTGCTGGGATTACAGGAATGCGCCACCATCCTCCTCTGCCTTACTGTGTTTTAACAAGCATCGTTTAATTTTTTTTTGACAGAATTACCTGTTGTTGTTGTTGTTGTTGTTGTTGGGGTTTGTTAAAAAATGCAGATTCTTATATATTGGGTCTGGGGTGGGGCCTGAGGGTTTGCATTTCCAATAAACTCCCTGGTTATGCCAAGGTTGCTGAGTGTGCTCAGCCACACTTAGAACAGCAAGGAAATAGAATGATTTCTAAGGTTTTTAAAACTCTAATATCTTTTCTACTCACCACAAAAGAATTTATTTACAAAACATTTTCCCCAGAATGATCTTAAATCTACCAAAGTGGTGCATTCTAGATTTCATTGTGTCCTCCCATCCTAAAGTTTCAACTCTATCTTTCCATCTATTTGTCTCATTCTCTTTTTGTCTCTCTGTCTTTCAAGTGATATTTAAACTTCTGGGCATTTAAACTCTTTGTATGTATAATGAACATTGTGCCTCAGCCAGTTCATCTCAGCGGGAGCCAACTATGGAGGATCTGGGAAATTTGCCACCAGTGAGTTATTTAAAGGTGGTTACGTGACACTGTCCCCTAAATTTAGCATCTAATGAACTTCTCCAGATTAAGGAGTTACTGTCTTGCACCCTTCCACTTTTTGTGTAAAAAATTTAGCACATACTTGAGATTATTTTCTTTCCTGTGTTAGAACTTTAAACAGTTCCTTTCTCAAGGAACTTTCAAAAAATGCCTTACTCAAACTACTTCCTTAGTTGCCTTTCTTCCACATTATCCTTTTTCTGTGGAGAGGGGGAGGGGCTGTCAACCATGGGAGCTGTGACTGCCAGAGCTGACTTCCTTCTAAGTATACAGGCTCACATCTCCACATCTGACTGGCTAACACAGAGCTCCACCAACTTTTTCTGTGAAGGTCTAGGTGAGTAAATGTTTTCAGCCTTTTTCTTTTTCTTTTTATGGTACTCAGAGATGGAACTCACAGTGCTCTACAACTGAGCTGCAACCCCAGATCTCTTTTTTATTCTTTAAGACAAGTTCTCACTAAATTACATAGGTTGCCTCTGGTCTTGAACTATCCTCCTTCATCTGACTCCTGAGTCATTGGGATTACAGGCGTGTAGCGCTGTGCACGGCAATTTTCAGCCTTTTGGTCCACGGAGTCTCTGTTGTGACTACTCAACTCTATAATGAGAAAGCAGCCATAGACATGTAAAACGTGTGTGGCTGTGATACATTAAAACTACTTTCAACCTGTGCTCTGTGGCACATTCCTGTAATCCCAGTGACTTGAAGGGCTGAGGCAGGAGGATCCCGAGATCAAGTAGAAGGCGAGCTAGATTTGGCCCTCCAGATCATAGTTTGTTGATTCCTGATCTATAGGCATGTGGAAGCAGTATCAGTCTGATTACAACTCCTGGGGATTTGGAATTGGAACCTTGAGATGGGGTCAGGCAATGACTGCAGATTGCTAAACAGGTAAATTGGGCAAACTGAGTGGGAGACAGAAGTGGAGAGCTACTACCGCTATTCAGGACAGCTATTAGGCCAAGTGTAAGCAGATAAGTGAACAGACAAGCAAGTTAATGGAGAGTGGAACACATACACAAAGAGAAGCTAATACTGGAAATCAGATCATGAGAGAGAAAAGAGGGAGGAGAGTCAAAAGACAACTGGGGAAGAGTTGCCTACTCAAAGAAGAGTCGACCTTGATGATGTTTGGAATGGAGTAAAGCCCCTGGGACCTCCTTGTGCTGATGTGGCACGACTCAAACATTAAAAACTATGTGCATGGCACAGTGTCGTTTCCTTCTGTTGTACATCGGATCGCTATGAGTTGGACCCGACTTGATGGCACTTAACAACAGTAATGCTTTATCATTCCTAAAGTGCGTCCTTTAAAATTTTTCTTTCTCTTTTCTCCGGAGACAGGGTCTCACCACTTAGCCCAGGCTGAAATTGAACATGTGACCCTCCTGCCTCAGCCTCCAGAGTGCCAGCATTACAGTCACGCGCCCCCATGCCCGGCTTCCTAAAGTGCTTTCAAAGCTTGGCCAATGATGGAAAGTTCTTGCAGAAAGGACAGAACCTAGAGCTGTTCAGGGGTGTCGCCACTGTAGCCCCAGCCTAACCCATTGCAGGCAGACCGGTCGGGGCGGCCACTCTCGTCCCGCCCGCCCCGCGCCGGCTCATCCACTCACCAGTCTCGCCGCGCCACTGCCGCACTCCTATAGGTCCTTTCTGGGACAGGCGAGGCCTTTCCATTTTCCCGCCTTCCTCTGCCCCAGTCCCGCCCGAAACCCTTATTAGCCCACAGCGTCTCCGCCCTGCCTTCCGTGCGAGCCCCGCCCTTCCGGACCGCGCATTTCACGCCCACCCCAACCGCGCTTCTGGTCATACCGCGCGGCGCCCGGCCTCAGCTTCGGTAGGAGGTGGGAGGGGCCGGAGAGGGGCGGAGCGAGCCCCTCCCTAGGGGCCACGGGAGGCAGGAACGGGAAGGAGGGGCGGGGCCAAGCGCCTTGGCGCCGCGTTGCCATGGCAGCGGGGCCAGGGAGGAGGGGGGAGGAAGCGGGCGGGAGGGGGATGTGGTTCTGCCACGGCCGCCACCGCAGCTGCCGCTGCCTGCTCGCTGCCGCGTCTTCCCGGAGGCGGCTGCAGGGAGCAGCTGCGGGGCTCTGCCATATTGTGTCTTCCCCCGGCCTGGTTCCGGCCTCCCAGCTGTAGCGGCAGAGCTGATGGTGAGTCCCGGGCCGAGCGGCAGGGGCTCCTGGGCGCGGAGGCAGCGCGCGCGCTCGGCGCTGGGCGTGGGGCGCGGAGGCGGCCGTCCCGTGACGCGCCCGGACATTTTTCTGTCCCGTGAAGAATTGGCGCGGGCGCGGGGGTGTCCCCGGCGCGCGGCTCGGGTCGCGGGTGGGTCCCAGGGATGTGGAGCTGAGCGGCGTGTGGCCCCGAGGAGTTGGGAGTTCTCCCCGAGAGGTAATGACTGCCCGCGAGGGCTGTCGCGCGGCTGACCCCGCGGCCGGCTGTCGGTGTCCCCGAGGGTGCCGCGGGCTCTCTCCGGCCGGCTCCGCTGTTGGGGGCGCGCCCCGCGCCGTCCCGGAGCCTCTGCAGCGCCGCCGCCCCGCCCGGACAGGAGCGGGACGTGCCGGGCGCGGAGTCCGCGTCCGGCCGGGCGGGACCGGCCGGGCCTTGGCGGGCGCGGCCGGCGTGAACTTCGAGTGGCAGGGCGTTGGGGCGGACGGGCGCGGGCCCCGGATGTGGGGGCGGCCAACCCCGCGCCCTCCCGTTCCCGACGCCCACGGGCGCCCCGCGGGGCTCCGAGCGTGGGCTGTCTTGGCTGGGGGTAGGAGTTAGTTTTTCAGCGCTGCAAAACGGACACTTTTTCTTCTCCGCCTTCTTGGGGTCCGTGCTACCTCTCTGTCCGTCGGTCCTCTCTTTCCTGGCAGAGCCAAGGGTCTGCGCGGGGAGAGCCCCTTCAAGCCTTCCGAGTTTGCTGTTCTGCAACAGCAGCCCGCCTGGAACCCTGGTGGGCCGTAGGAGTTTAGGTGAACGCAGCCCATGTGCGTAGTGCTTGGTCTTCCACTCTTAACTCCACCCCTTTTTAACCCCCTTGCAAAATGCTTCTTTTCCCACCCCCGCTCCCCGGAGTTGGAGTAGCTTCTCTTTTTGGATAGCCACATTCTCGAGATCTTCTTGCACTTCATTTACGGGAAGAGAGTAAGCGTGCAAAGAAATGACACAGACTTCCTTCTACCCCAACTCCGAGGTGTGGGGAAGAGGGCGGTTATTTATTTCCAGTTAGTTATGCCGTTTCTCCTACCTTCCTTCTGGTTGTGACAGCCACGTGGCCAGCTGAATGCAGTAGAGTGCTCTAGCGGCCCTGGGGCTGAGACTTCTTTGGTAATCAGGAGCTTTGTGACCGTGCTGTAGCCTAGCAAACAGATGTGTCTTGTGCATTCTAACGTGGGGAAGTGGAAAAAGCTGAACAGTTCATGTCTACCTCTGTTTCATCCGAATCCTAAGACTTAGCTTTTTCGTCTGCATTTCTGGTAAGGTATATGTTGACATATTTGCTGTCTTCTATGGTTTGATGATTCATCTTTAAAATCTCAGCAGTGTTAGGTATTCTCAAAGAGTGGTGGGGAATAATAGAATAGTGCATTGTGGAATTGCCCAACTCTGGACAAAAATCATGTAGGTTTCAAAACCATTTATGAGAAATTCTAATGTAATCAGAAATAATAACATTCTAGTGGCTTTTAAAAATAGATTTAGAAAAAAACTCACTTTTTCCCTTTTACAGAAAATTATGACCTGAAATACATAAGTCACCAGTGCAAATGCTTTGCTAGGGACAAAATAAATACTAGTTTTAACTTTTATTCTTTTAATACCAATTTGATTTGTGTATGTACTTTCTTAAGCTTTTTTTGGAAAAATGTTAATAGTTAAAATGGACGTTAACATGAACAGAGTTTACCTTGAAAGAATGAAATTTAGATTTTATAATATATAAAAAGTGAGAGGTCATAAAATGAAAGGTCAAAGAGTTGAAAATAAAAACTTTTGAAGAGTTTGAAAATTTTAAAAACATGAATATAATACATGCATCATTTTTATTTTGTAACTGCTTTGGTGGATTTGAATTATTTCTGTAAGATACGTTTTTATTTGAATCAGGTTTTTTGTTTTGTTTTGTTTGGCAGTACTAAGGGCCTTACATATGCTAGGCAAGTGCTCTACTGTTGAGCTGCACTTACCTCTTTTTTATTTTTTATTTGGAAACAGGGTTTTTATAAGCTACACAGGCTGCCTCTGGCCTCGAACTCGAGATCCTCCTGCCTCAGCCTCCCCATTTGTTAGGATTACGGGTGTGCACAGTTTTACTTGAATGCTAAACCCCAGGATGCATGTAAAATTTGTAAAAGAAGTGTATAGAGAAGGCATAGCAGCACTATGGGAATTTTAATTATCCTGTAACAATTGTGTTCAGTGAAGTTAAAGATGCTGAAAAAGTATTGTAGGTTTGAGTGTAGAAAAGAAAATACGTTTGAAAAATGAGTGTGTGCTGATGGCTAAGCAGTTCTTAGCTGAGAAAGAAAAGCAAATGAGGTGATGAAATATATAAAGCAGGAAAAACTGAATACATAAGCTGAAAGATAACATACATCATTAGTTATGGGATCTGATATCAAAATGAAATTTGAAAGTACTGCTCAAAAACAGGATGTAATCTTATTCTTAGGGCAGCTATTACTTTTTTGTGTGTATGTGTGCTACTGGGCATTGAACTCTGGGTCTTGCACGGGCTAGGTAAGTGCTCTATGACTTAGCTACATCCCCAGTCTTCTAATTTTTACTGTCCTTTTTGTTGCCTTTAGTTTGTCATTTAGTAACTAGATTTTATATAAATGCAGAAAGGTCCTCCAAAAATAGTTCGGAGTGCCTAGAGCTTTACTAATTTCTTAGGGAAGAAAAAGAAGTTTAGGTTATCCTTATTCTCAGGACAAAATTAATATGCATGGAAATTAATTTTACAGCTGAGAGATATAATTAGGAGTTAAACTGTATGATACAGGCAGGAGTTGTAAGAGCTAAAAGGAGAGGGAGCTCTTAGAAAGTTTGTGTAGACAGGGGAGGATTCTTGGAGAAAGTAAGGCTCATGGTTTCTCAAGGGGAACCTTTATGTTACCTCCCTGAATCTTCCTGAATATTATATCACTCAGATGACCACACCCTTTATGTCAATCATGAATACTAGATTTCCTCTCCAGACCTTTCAAACATTGTTTCCAGTCTTCTCCCATCTTAATCTTAAACTATAGAAACTGATCATTATTCACAGCCTCAGTGTGGTATAACAACTTTACTACTTTATACTTTTTTACGTCCTCTTAACTACTGAAGATCTTTTCAAGCTTGAGTCCTGGCCAAACACTTCTTGCTCTGTGAGCCTTAGAATCAGAATTTTAGATCCACCTTCACCTCTCCAACTGAAAATTCTTACCTTCTCTAACAGCATATAATTCTTTTGGGCTGTAGCATTCTGTCCTGCTTTGTTTTCATTTAATAAAAAAATTTTGAGCGCTTACCATGTGCCAGGCCCTATTACAGGAATTGTATTTAGCAGTATTGAATAAGAGATATTTCCATATGTTTTGTTAGTTATTTTTTGTCTTTTTGTTTTGTTGTGTTTTTGGTTTTGGGGAGATGAACCCAGGGCCTCACACATGCTTTTTGCAGGTGCTCAAGCACTGAGCCATACCTGCAGCCCATTTTTTATTTTGTATTTTGAGATAGGATCTTGCTAAATTGTGCAGGCTGCCTGTGGCCTCCAACTTGTGATCCTCCTGCCTCTGCCTCCTGAGTCACTGGGGCTAAAAGTATGTACCACTGTGTGTGGCTATTATTTATCATTTTAAGTTTTATCACTATAACCAGGTTGTAAGGTCTTACATTCTCAGACCTATATTAATTATATGGTTATTAAGAGCTTGGTTATTCTTTGAATAAAGGAAAAGTACGACTTATGGTATAAGGTAAAGAGTTGGATGGAAAGGTTTATTTTTATAAGTGAAGGATAAAAAAGAAATAACCGGCTGGGCGCGGGGGTGTACGCCTGCAACCCCAGCGGCTGGGGAGGCAGAGGCAGGAGGATTGCAAGTTCAAGACCAGAGGCAGTCTGTGTAACTTAGCAAGACCCTTTCTCAGAAAGTAAAAAAATGGGCTGGGGGCGCAGCTCGGTGGTCCAGCACGTGCAAAGCATGCCGGCGCAATGCCCTGGGTTCATATGTTACAACCCCCAGTACCGGAAAAAAAAAAAAAAAGGAATAACCAATTAGGTGGATGTTGTTAGGTGTTGTCGAGATGGTGTCCAACTCATAGTGACCCTACGTGTAACAAGTGAAACACTATCGTGAGTGCGTCTCTAATATTCATAGGGTTTTCAGCTGCTGATTTTTTTTGGGGAATGTGCTGCCAGGTCCTTCTCCCAAGCCTACAGCACTTGGTGTTCCCTGGTGGTCTCCCATCCAAGTACTAACCAGGCCTAACCCTCCTTAGCTTCTGGGTAGGACATCACAGTGGCATGCCTGCAGGCCATCCAATTATGGAAGGCCTTAAAAACATCACTTCTGAATTTAAATATGGTTTACTGCTAAAAACAAACAAAAAGGCATGAGCTGGTGAAATGATATTATAAAATCTTCATTTGCTTGCAGTGTGCAGGGCTAATTTTGGGAATGAGAAGGAATTGGAGAGTATTGTTGAAGGAAAAATTAATAAGTGACAGGGAAATAGGGCATTCATTATTAAGATGGTGATGAGTTTAGTTAACTGAATATAAGGTGAATGGGAGATATCAATGTGAATATGACCAGTAGTGCCTGTCAGTAGAGGTGTGGGGTTAAAATACAGAGGTGACCACTAGTGTTATGAATTTTTATCAGAGTTAATAGTTGAAGGGTTATGCCAAGCACCCATGCTTGTAATCCCAGCAACTGTGGAGGCTGAGGCTAGAGGATTGCAAGCTGAAGGCCAGAGACATCCTGCATAACTTAGCAAGACCATGTCTATAGATAAAAAATAAAAAATAAGGAAGAGGGGTTGAGGGTGCAGCTCAGTGGTAGAGCACTTGGAAAACATGGTCCAGGTCCTGGGTACAACTCCAGTAGCACCAAAAAAGTAAAAATAAAAAAATACTTGAAATGTTGAGAAGTATGATTAATACTTTGGGAATTCAGAATTTAAAGGACATTTGCTTTGGTCATATGTAACTTCATAATGAGCACTGTAGACTTGTATAATGCCTATGGTACTGTTTTACTAATACCTTTATTTCCATTTTATGAGAATCCTATACCTTTCTTGCCACCAGATAGAAAGGAACAAAAAGAATGTTTATGATCATTTAATTCTTAGGGATTTGTTTAAGTGAACTTTATTTTAGAATAGTTCTACATTTACAGAAAAGTTGCAAGATTGTACACAATATACCCCATAGTTAATAGTTAACTTCTTACATTACTATGATACATTTGTCACAAATAAGGAAACAAGATTGCTATGTTACTATTAATTAAACCTTCTACTTTATTCAAGTTTCACTGGTTTTTTTTCCAGTGTCCTTTTTGTTGTTGTTGTTCCAAAATTCCAATGTTTCAGACTTCTCTTGTTTTGGATGACTATAGCAGTTTTAAGAAGTCCTGGTCAGAAGCTTATAATAATGTCCTTCAATTGAGATTTGTCTGAAGTTTTTCTGTCATGACCAGGTTGATGGATTTTAGGGAAGAAGATAACAGAAAAAGTGCCTTGCTCATCATAGCATAGCTAGGGTAAATGCTAACAACATGATAAAACTGATGTTAACCTTGATCATATAATTGAGATCTTTGCCAGGTTTTTACAACCCCTTTGCCCTCCTTCCACACTCTACTCTTTGGGAGCAAGTAACTTAGCACAGTCCAAGCCTTGACCTAATTTTGATTCATATATTTTTTATTTCCCTTTACCTAATTTTCTTTTCTATGAAAAAATTTAAACCTGGACAGATTTTTTTTTTTTGAGCATCTGCTGTATTTAGGTGCTAAGATTAAAGTGAGGAGAGACATCATTTCTATACTTCTTCGCTCTATCTGATTTAATCATAAAGTATCTCTTCACCATAGGTCTTGAATTCGTTTAACTTTTAAAAAGTTTATTTTATTTTATTTTGCTGTTTATTTTTTATTTTGAAACAGGGTCTCAAATGTATAGCCCAGGCTGGCCTCAAACTTCTAGCATCCTCCTGCCTCAGCCTCTTGAGCACTGGGATTGTAGACATGCATCACCATTCCCAGCTTGATTTTGTTGATTCACCTTTTTAAACATAGTTACTGAAGCCTTATAAGGCTAAATAAAGCTATTCACTTAATTGGCCATTGAGAAGATATGCTGCTGTCATAAAAGTTTAATATATGTGTCATAAAAATAGTTTTTTTTTTTTGTTACCAACAAAAATAGTGGAAAATTACGCTGATGGGCTGAGGTTTAGCTCAGTTGATAGAGTGCTGCTCTGTGCTCTCTGAGGCACTGGGTTCAATCCCCACCACCACAAAAATGGGAGAAGGACCTGGCAGCCCACTCCTGAAACAATTAGCCATGGAAAACCCTATGAATAACAGAGAAGCACTGACACAGTGCTGGGCACGGCACAGTGTTGGAGAGTGTTTCATTCTCTTTTATGTAGGGTCACTGTGAGTCAGACCTGACTTGAAGACAAGGAACAACAAGTAGATACACAAGATGTGACAAAAAAAATAGTGAATATTTAAATTAAGAATTTTTTACAACAAAAGGCACATTGCCATTACTCCCCTTCAAAATACTCCCCACCCTGGCTTTAAACACACTTATCCCATTGTTCTTGCCTCTTGAACAGTTCTGGAAGTACTCTTTTAAGAATGCCTTTATGGCTACTTCAGTGTCCTGAATTGATTCAAAACATTTAATTTTCATGGTCATTTTGACTTTGAGGAAGAGCCAAAAGTCTTATTATGGTGCCAGAGCTGGTGAAGGGTAGATGAAGGGACACTGCAATGTTTTTGACAGAAATAGCCATACCAGAAGTATTGTCATGATGGAGGATGAAACTGCCCATTTCTCCAGCCCTTCTCTATGCACATGATTTCTTGTATGTTCTAATGAGTCCTTATAATATTCAGAGTTCGCTGTAGGGTTTCTGGGTACAAACTCAGCTCACACAGTTCTATTAAGGTTAAAAACATCACCTGCTAACATCACCTTGATGTTGGACTTCAGTTGATGTGCTTTTTTCCACATGAGAACTGAGTGATTCCCACTGAGAACTGTAAAAGCTTGGTTTCAGGATCATAACCATAGTTGAAACTTGTCACACAGTGTTACCAAGGTTCCATGTGCTGCTTCCTGTATTGAAGATCCCCACTTTTCCATTAGATGGCTCTTTTCAGCAGCATTCAGCAGTATGTTTTGATCACATCATCCATTATTGTTACCAAGATACTTTAATTATTAATTAGGTTTAGCTTCATAATCTTAAAGATGTTTACAAGTGTTGTAAGAACATTCTTGCTTTCTTGATTGTATTTTCCATATATATCATGTTTGATGCCACTCAGATTTTTTTTTTTTTTTTTTTTTTTTTTTTTTTTTTTTTTTTTTTTTTTTTTTTTTTTTTTTTTTTTTTTTTTTTTTTTTTTTTGTAAAAGAGCCTTGCTTGTACCCCAGGCTAGCCTCTAACTCATAATCTTTCTGCTTCAGTCTCCCAGTTGTTGGTCTTACAGGCACGCACCACTATGCCTAACTAGAAGCTTTTTTTCTGAGAAGCAATTTGAAAGTTGTATTGAGGGAAACACATTGGGAAAAGAACAGGACTCTCTTTATGAGAAACGGTGATTATTTATGGGAAAAATGAGGTTGAGGATATAAAGACCACACTAATCAAAGTTTTAAAAGTGATGATTAACCTCTTTTGGAGAGAAGTCTGTTCATATTTAATAGAAGAATAGAAGAATGATGCTGGTCTGATATTGGGAATGTTATTAATAAACAGTGCAGATTTTATTGCACAATAAAGTTGAATATTTATTGAATGAGTATTCCGGTTAATTTTTTTCTAGTAAACCGTGTTAACTGTAAAGCACTCTAACTTTAAACTCTTACTGAAATTGTTTGTTTTTTCTTTTTCTTTTTCTTTTTTTTTTTTTTTGAGACAGGGTCTCTGTCTACCTAGGCTGCCCTTGAACTTGCTGTGCAGTTCATGCTGCCCTCAAACTGATCCTCCTGCCTTGGCTTTCTGAGTGCTTGGATTTGCAGGTATGTGTCACCATGCCCTGCTTTGGAATTCTTTCTAAAATGTACTAATACTATTAGGTATATGAACCACTGAGCAAATTTGATACCAGATTTTGCAGTGATACAGGGTTGAGTTTTATACATAATCTTAAAGATAGGGAATTGAGGAGATTCATAAGCCTGTATCTTGTCCTTTGCTTCTTTATCTTAAAAGAATACAAACAAAAATAAAGGGGAAGAAATTTCTTGTAAATTAAGATTTTGTTCTCCTTTTGCTTACATTATGGCTTTGTCTAATCTGTTTATCATTAAAAGTTCAGCTTAAATACTACCTCCTAAATTGGGCATGGTGGCACACATCTATAATCCCAGCATTTGGGAGGCTGAGGCAAGAAGATCAATGCAAGTATGAGGCCAGCCTTGTCAACATGGTGAGACACTTTCTACCCACTCCTCACCTAAAATGCTATTTCTTCTTATGCTGACTGAACATTTATTAATAATTACATCAACACCTGCTACCTTTTATGAAGTATCTGCTATGTATCTGCAGGGTTTTATACTGAACACATGAGTATATAATTTAATTCTTAGTAACAATCCTGCAGGGAATATTGTATTCTTGTAAATAAAGAAACAGAAAATGAAAAGTTATGCAAATGCAATGCTAGGTCTTTGGACACAAATCTGTCATACTAAAGATCCACATTTTTGGTACTACAATCTGAAATCTTTAAGAAAATGTATATTTGCCAAGATGAGATACTCACATCTTGATCTGCCCCAGGAGGCAGTAGGAAGGATTACAAAGTAGGGAGAGAACCTAGTATGTACAGAATCCCTACTCTGGTGGGAATGTTAGACTTTTTTTGTAGTAGTGAGTTAAGTAAGGGTTGTTATTCCCTGAGATTCAAGGAAGTTTAATCATTTGTCAAATATTGTATAGTAAATTGGTAGC
This sequence comes from Pedetes capensis, assembly GCA_007922755.1. Classification (NCBI taxonomy): domain Eukaryota; kingdom Metazoa; phylum Chordata; class Mammalia; order Rodentia; family Pedetidae; genus Pedetes; species Pedetes capensis. The sequence goes on along the minus strand of VMDO01002547.1, from coordinate 143,345 downwards.
AGAAAAGCACTAACAATAGTGTTTTGCTTATTGTACATAAGGTCTCTAGGAGTCAGACATCAATTCAATGGCACCTAGCAATAATAACAATATTTGCTGGATAAATGCTTATTGAATTTTAGTTTATTTATGTATTTATGCTTGTATTTATGTATGTATTTTGCAGTACTTGGGACCTGAACCCAGGGCCTCATGCCAACTTTGCAAGTGCTCTACCACTGAGCTGCACACTCAGCCCCTTTAAAAAAAATTTTATCTTAAGAATGGGTCTTGCTAAGTTATGCATCCTCTGGTCTCAGATTTGCAATCCTCCTGATTCTGCTTCCTGAGTTGCTGGGATTACAGGTGTGTGCCACCACACCTGCCTGATTTATATTTATTTTTGAGACTACCATATATGTGTGTCTCAAAGATGAGTTTTCTTGGCAGTTTTAACTGAAAAAATCTTTTGCATATTTTACGTCTAAGTTGAAATTTATTCTAAGAATGAGTGTTAAATACTTTTTAAGCATATGTTATATATGGGAAACATAATAGGTAGGTACTACAGATTTTTAACTCATCACCCTGTTTGTCAAACATTAGGATTAGACATTGTGGGACAGTTAGTCTCTTGGTTTGCCTAGTAATTTTATTAAGCTGTTTTAAAGATTATCCTGAAAGGTTTTGTTATTCTTTGTGTTCTAAAATAAAATGTAAATGCAGAAAACTACACAAAATGAATATGTAACTTAAGGAATTATTTTAAGGACAACAGCTATGTAAACATCTTCTAGGTTAAGGAATAGAATTTGCCGGCCACCTTAGAAACCCAAGTCCCTTTTCCCAAGCATAATTTTCTTCCTTCAAAAACTGGCCATTGGCTGGGGATGTATAGCGTTAGCATGTCCAAGGCCCTGGATTCCATCTCTTGTTTGACTCATAGTGACCTTCATGGGTTTTCAGTGGCTGATTGTTTTGGGATAGCTTTGAAAGTGAATTGCCATGCCCTTCTTTCATTTTTGCAGTGCTGAGTATCAAACCTGGGTCCTCAGGGAGTGTGGAGCAGTATTCTACCAACTGAGCTAAACCCCAACCCCAGGGTTCCATCTCTAGCACTGCCAAAAAAAAAAAAAAAAAAAAAAAAAAAGTTGCCACTATGCTTTCCTGAGTTTTTGGCTTTTGTTTGAGATAGGATACGTGTTGCACAAGATTGCCTCAAAGTTGGTATCCTTCAGCCTTGGACTCTCTATTACTAGGATCATAAGTATCTTTTTTTTTTATTATTAATAATTCAGTCTTTGATTTTATTCCCAAATTTGTATCCCTAGTTACTACAGTTAGGCCTGCTTGCTTTCTGGTGCTCTTGTAACACTCCTGGGTTTCTGGGATTATAGATGTGCACCAGCTTTCAGATTTTTTTCTTGAACTGTCAACTCATTTGTGAGCATTTCTAACTCTGATTTTTCTAATTCTTTTCCAATTTTGATATTTTCCTTTAATGGCTTGTATAATTTTTGAGTTCATTTTTACATAAAAGCTCCATTTTCTCTCTTTGACTATCTCTTTATTATCTGTAGCAATATAATTTTATTCCTTTTTTCTTTAAAAAAAATTGTAATATTGCCACATGTGGTGGCACATGCCTGTAATCCAGCAACTCCAGAGGCAGAGGCAAGGGGATTGTGACTTTGAGGCCAGTCATGGTCTTGTTTCCTATCAGTGTCTAAGTGAGAGAAAGCAGTGAGAAGCAATGAGGTGAAAGAATTGGGTTTGGTAGCTTAAATACTGATTGGTTGGAGGTTGGGAAACATTGGTTTTTTTCTTTATTTAAAGATTAAGTCAGGCATGCTCACACTTACTTCCAGCTACTTGGGAGGCTGAGGCAGGAGGATCCTATCACTCGGGAGGTGCAGGCAGGAGCATTGAGAGTTGGAAGCAGTCTGGATTACATAGCAAGACCTTGTCTCAAAAATAAAAACAATATAGTAATAATAATATAAAAATAAAAAGAATAGGGGTGATAATTTAGAAATATGAATTAAGTGATCAGAACGTTAATAGCAAATCCTCTTTATTTTTAGAAAAAAAAGATTAAGTATTTTATAAGGTAAAGATAGTTAACAAATATCAAATGCTTTCTGTATGTTAGCAGTTAGATACATATAAATGAATATTGCAACATGAAACAAATTCTTGGGGTAGTTTCAGGGTACTGTGGGAACACAGTAGGAGCTAACTTTTCACAAGGACTATAAATTGGGTGAGGTGGATTTATAGTTGTAATAGTCTTAATGGAGGTTTATTAATGTATCAAAATCTTTAATAAATTTATTCTACTTGTTTTTATAAATATGGTAAATGGGTTTATTCCTTCAGTTTGAAGTAGCATATTGTTCAGATGGAATTAATAATATTTTAATAATTAACTTTTCTTTTGTGATACTGTTTTCCAAATACCACTTAATGGTGGTAATGTAGTCCCATGGTAGAGTACTTGCCTAGCATGTGTGAGGCCCTGGTCTAGTCCCCAGCTCTGATGGGAAAAAAAAAGAAAAAAAAGTTTGCTCTAAATGCTACGTACTAGAAGATGGAAATTTAGAAAGTGAAAAGCTCACAAAGTGGAATGGGAAACAGTGTCAAGCACAATATTTCTGTATTTGAATGGTAAATTGCTTAGCAAAATATTTTACAGAATACCACATATCATACTTCAACTTTTTGTTTCATACAATTTGATTAAAATGTCTCCTTTGTTTAATTGAAACAAAATTTAACAAGATATAATTTAGGAGTATTTTTCTTTTGTACTTCTAATCTATTTTGGCACCAAGTTATAGGCAGGCTGTACTTGCTTAACTTTCTCTGCTTAGTGATGTTGAATCTATTGTTTTCTATTCTCTTTCTCAGAGTAACAATCTGTTGACTTGATATGGATTAAGTACATTATAAGGTACAGAATTTTAGTGTTTATAAAATGACCTGATGTTTATTGTTTCCTTGGAGCTGTCTACACAGATTACTACAGTTAAAAGAGGATGTGTGTGTGTGTGTATATATATATGTGTGTGTGTGTGTGTATATATATATATGTATGTGTATATATATGTATGTGTATATATATATGTATGTACATGTATATATATGTATACATGCAATTAGAAAATTGTTGTTAGGTACTGCAGAGTTGGGTTTGACTCATAGCAACTGTATGCACAACAGAACAAAACACTCCCCAATTCTGTGCTGGGCACGTGATCTTACTTTTAAGCCCAGTGTTGCAACCACTGTGTCAATCCATCTAGTTGAAAGTTTTCCTTTTTTTCGTTGATCTGCCACTCTTCCAAACATGATATCCTTCTCCAGGGATTGGTCCCTCCTGACTATATGTCCAAAATATGTAAGACGTCGTCTAGCCATCCTTTCTTCCAAGGAGCACTCTGGTTGCATTTCTAGGATGGATCTGTTGGTTCTTTTGGCAATTCATGGTATATTTGGTATTCATCTCCACCACCATAATTTGAAGGCATCAGTTCTTTTCCTGTCTCCCATATTCCACATCCAGCTTTCACAAACATATGATGCAACTGAAAATACCATGGCATGAGTCAGGCTCACCTTTGTCTTCAATTTGACATCTTTCCTTTTCAACACTTTAAAGAGGTCTTTTGCAACAGTTTTTCCCAATGCAATGCGTCTTTTGATTTCTTAACTACTGCTTCCTTGGGTGTTGATTGTAGAACCAAGTAAAGCAAAATCTTGGGCAACCTCAGTCTTTTCTCTGTTTATCATGAAGGTGCTTACTGATGTAGTTTTAGTGATTTTTGTTTTGTTGCTGTTGTGGCGCAATCTATATTGAAGGTTGTGTTCTTTGATCTTCATTGGTAAATGTTTCAAATACTCTTCACTTTTTGCTCAGTTGGTAGAGTGCTGTTCTGCACTCTGAGGACTGGGGTTTGATCCCCAGCACCGCAAAGAAAAAAAAACAAAACAAAGAAAACAAACAAACAAAAAAACGGGAGAAGGATGTGATAGTCCACTCCCCCTGAAGCAATCCTGAAACAATCAGCCACTGAAAACCCTATGAGGGCTGCTATGAGTTGGACCCGAATTGACAGCACCTAACAACAGCAACAAGCCATCACACCTGTTGTTGTTGTTGTTAGGTGCCGTGGAGTTGAGTCCAACTCATAGCGACCCTCATAGGGTCTTCAATGGCTGACTGTTTCAGGATTGCCTTGGGAGTGGTTTGCCACGTCCTTCTCCCATTTTGCGGTGCTGGGAATTGAACTCGGGACCTCAGAGACTACAGAGCAGCGCTCTACCAACTGAGCTAAATCCCAGCCCTAGCCACCACACCTAGCCCTCAGAAAATAGTAGGAGGGCTTAAAAATCCCTAATAGAAGAAGTTGGGGTGGAAATCACATGGATAGAGTTGTCATTAAATTAAGCCTTAACTATTCGTGATTTGACTGAAAGAGATAGTAGGGAAGATAGACTATCCAGGTGTTAGAATAACAGTGACAAGCAAATAGAGAAATGCACAGGAAATATTTGAACAGGATTAGTAGAGTTTGAACTAACTTCAAATAGAGGAGTATTAGCTTGAGGACATAGATATCGAGTCAGTTGTATTGTTTATAATATGTTCTTTTTTAGCCTTTTATGCTTAAGAAGTAATCTAGGCAGGGTGGTACCTAATGCACTGATGAACCTGAGTTTTGGAGCCGTACTTTCAATTTGGGCATACCATTTAATCCCTCTGTCTCCATGTATAAAGTGGTCCCTAATAATAGCAGCTGTCTGATAGGGTTGTTGTAAAGATTAAAAAAGAGTTAATATTGCAGCTGGGCATGGTGGCACATACCTGTAATCCCAGAGACCCTGGTGGTAGAGGCAGGGGGATTGCAAGTTCGAGACCAGGGGCAGTCTGCATAATTTAGTGAGACCTGTCTCAAAAACAGTGAAAAAATGGACGGGGGCAGGGGGTACAGCTCAGTGGTACAGCACTTGCAAAGCATGCAAACGTGAGTCCCTGGATTCAACCGCAGGTACTGTTAAAGAAAAAAGAAAAAAAAAAAAAGTGGCCGGGCGCGGTGGCGCATGCCTGTAATCCCAGCAGCTCAGGAGGCAGAGGGTGTCGGAGGGTGGAGGATCGCAAGTTCAAGGCCAGAGGCAGTCTGTGTAATTTAGTGAGACCCTGTCTCAAAAAGTAAAAAAAAACAAAAAAAATTGGCTGGGGGCGCAGCTCAGTGGTCTAGCACTTGCAGAACATGCAGGTGCGAGGCCCTGGGTTCAACCCCCAGTACTGAAAAAAAGAAAAAAAAAACATAAAAAATAAAAATAAAAAAGTTAATATTGGAAAAGGTCTTAAAATGCTATCTGTTATCAATAAGCATTCAATGGATGTTTTTTATTCTTTGTATATGTTTGTGTATACACATGTAGAAATTGTATATTTTGGAAAGGTAGGTCTTATAGGAAAACTAGTACCATTTGAATTTAAGGTGTTTTGTTTTGTTTTGAGATAGCATCTCACTGTGTAGCCCAGGCTGGCTTCGAAGTCACAATTCTTTTGCCTCCTGAGTGCTGGAATTGCAGGGTTGTGCTAGCTGAATTTCAGTTTTCATTTAGATTACTGTTGAAAAATCATCTCATTTACAGACATCAAAGTTATGTGTAGTAGCAGAGGTAGAACACAGATCAGTTAGACAAATATTTGAGCAGTAGGCAAAACAAACAACTAGCTCTGCCTTTATGGAGCTTTTAGTCTGTCAGGAAAGATGTATATTAAACCATTTCAGCTGTGGTAAATGTTACAAAAAAGAAATAGGGTATTATGGGAAAATAGTGTTTCTCAAACTTGAACAATGTATAGATAATTTGTGTATGTGTGTGTGTGGCAGGATACTAGGGAGTTGAACCCAGGGCCTCACACATGCTTTTTGCAAGTTCTACCACTGAATTGCACTCCTAGCCCATTTGTTTTCATTTTTGATACAGAGTCTTGCTAAATTCTGTAGGCTGCCTTTGGCCTTGAACTTGTGATCCTCCTGCCTCAGCCTTGAGTTGCTAGGGCTACAGATATGTGCCACTTGTGCCCAGCATGGATCCTTTTTGAAGGAAAAAAATTATAAATTTCATTTTGAGTATGGCCAACTTTTAGTTCCTGAAGTAGTTTTCCTTAAAAATGTCACTGGAAGCTGGACATGCTGGCACACACCTGTTCATGTCAGCACTCAGGAAGATGAGGCAGGAGGATCTAGAGTTTGAGGCGAGTTTGAGCTCCATATCAGATGCTATTTTAAAAAAAACACAGCAACAAAAAACAAACAATGAAATAAATGTTACTCACTTTTCTCCTTGAAAATGGTACAATACATTTTTTATACTGTTACAGAGAGAGAAGCACAACATGAAAATTACAATACTTGTAGCCTCTAGAATGTCTATGGAACAGGTTTATTGAAAAACAATGATAAAAGTGGCAAGTAGGCTGATATACCTGAGGGGTCTCTATAAACTTTTTTTTTTTTTTTTTTTTTTTTTTGCATGGTATTTGGAGGTTGAACCTAGGGCCTCACAAATACCTTGTAAGTGCTCTACCATTGGGCTGCACCCCCAACCCATTTTAAATTCTTTATCTTGAGACAGGGTTACACAGACTGCTTCTGGCCTTAAAATTATAGACCTCCTGCCTTAGCCTCCCAAGTCACTGGGATTACAGGTGTGAGCCACTGTGTCTAAGAATTATGCATTAGTGACTTTATTTATAGTCGTGAAGCCTGGATAATAGTTAACAGGTTAAAATAATGTTTCTTATTTTTTAGAGTAAGATTTAAAAACAATTTCTCTTTTAAAATGCAGTTTTTGATACTTACTTTCTGTCTCTAGGAATGTGTCCCTGCTTCTATTTGGGAATCACCATCATAATAAGCAACACTTACTGATTGGAGTATGTCAGATTTATCCAAATTTATGCTGAGAGAGAAAACCCTTAAAAACTAATGAGCTAAAGAGAAGGATAATGTACTTTACTGACATTGCCATGGGAAACTAATGTAAACATTTGTTGCCAGCAGCATGGTGATCTAAATAACCTGGTGCAGCTTTCTGCTGCAAACATCCTAATATGCAGGATAAAATAACCTTAAATGCATCAGTGCTTTGGCACAAAAATAATGTTTAAGCCAAACTCTAATTGGAAACTCATTGAAGTAAGCTGCGTTCTGAAGCTGACTATTGCCTTGCGGGTATTTGCCCAATCAGATGAGCTTTTATTTGCAGGGCTTTATGGGGTTCATGGGTCAGGAAGCAAAGCCCATATCCATTCAAGGTAGAGCATCTGTCAGGAATAGTCTTTCCCATTAATTTGGAGCCCCATAGGGCTGAACCTTCTGTTTTGTGATCTAGAATTTTTTTCCCCTTCATATTCCCAGAAAATTGCCTTTTTAGAATGTTTTTGCATATGGAAGAATAAAATCTCACTGCAAATTGGCTACCACAAACTAGCCCTCATACAGGTTTGCCACATGAATCCGCACTAAAACCTCAGGCTAAGAATTTAAAATGATGTGTACTGTTACTACTCCCAAGGGCCTGACAAAACCTAACACAATCATCATTACCCAAGAATTCCCACTGGTAAAGTTACAATGAAAATAAGTAAATAATAATACTAATAATACTAATCATCATCATCATCCCAACTGTCCAAAGAAACGGCACAGTGTAAGAGAGTAAGTCAAATCAGACTGGCAAATAATTTATTTTTAGAATTACAAGATATGAAAAAGAAAGTAAATACATTTAATATGTACAGTAAGAGATTTAGAAATGACAAAAAGAATGAAGTTTTTGAAAAAGAATCAGAAGTTCTAGAAATGAAAACTGTCATTGAAATTAAAATTCAGTGGAAAGATACAAAAACACTATTAAAGAAAAATTGATGTAATGAAGGTAAATTTGAAGAAATGCAGAAAGCAACATGGGAAAAAGTAGAAAATACAAGATTAATAAAGGGAAAATTCTTGAGAAAACATTCAAAGGAATATCAAATTTCAATAGCAATTATTGAAGTAGAAGATCATGAAATGATATACTGGGATAAAATAGCAATCATTCTAGAATTCTATACCTAGCTGCTGCAGCCAAACATATCTTTCAAGAGCAAGGGCAAATAAAGACATGCTCTGACAAATCTGAAAATTTACCAGCACACCACTTCCCCCCTACTGCCAAGGTGCTGAAGATTGAACCCAGGACCTGTCAGTGCTCTACCACTGAGGTACACCCCTCAGTCCCACACTACTTTTTAAGTAGAAGGAAAATGGTCATAGCTAGAAAGTTTAAGATTGAAGAAAGAATAGTGATCAAAGAGAGTGGCAAGTATATGGATAAATTAATAAAAATTGTATAAGCAATAATTATAGTATTAAATCAGGTTAAAAAAAGAGAAAGCTAGAACTAAAGTACTAGTTTGTGTTTCATAAACCAGAAGTATTCAAAAGATGATGTTATGTGCAGGAGCAGAATAAAAATAACTGCATTTTGATAAACGTATCAAAATTTTAAGCTAAAGTGCCATCTTCATGGTATATGCCTGTAATCTTAGCTCTTAGAGGCTGAAGCAGGAAAATTGAGAGTTCAAGGTCAATTTGAGATACATAGACTTTGTCTCAAAAAACAAACATGTTGCCATGGTGGCATATCCCTATAATCTCAGGGCTTCGAAAGGTGGAGACTGAAGCTTCTCAAGTTCAAGGCCAGAGGCCATCAGTGTTAGATAGTGAGAACCTGACTCAAAAATAAAAAATGTGTTGGAGGTGCAGCCCAGTGGCAGAGCATTTGCAAAGTTATATACGAGGCCCAGGGTTGAACCCCTACGTACCGGAAAAAAAAATTAAGCTAACACTTTAATAATAGAAATATTGTATATTGTTAGGTGCTCTCAAGGGGGTCCAACTCATAGCCATCCTACATATAGCAGAACAAAATACTATCTAACACAGTGCCATAACTGGCAGTACTGTCAGTGCTTCTCTGCTATTCATAGGGGTTTCAATGGCTGATTGTTTTAGGGACTTGGTGTTGGGTCTTTCTCCCAAGTCTACAGCACCCAGTATTCCCAGGCAGCATCCCATCCAAGTACTAACCAGGCCTGACCCTGCTTAGCTTTTGAGATCTGACCGGTTTGGACACTAGGGTGATATTGCTGTAGACTCCATACTTCTTGTTGTTATTAGGTGCCGTCGAGTCGGTATCCGACTCATAGCGACTCTCATAGGGTTTTCAATGGCTGACTGTTTCGGGATTGCCTTGGGAGTGGATTGCCAGGCCCTTCTCCCATTTTTGCGGTGCTGGGAATTGAACTCGGGACCTCAGAGACTGCAGCACAACGCTCTACCCACTGAGCTAAATCCCAGCCCAGACTCCATACTAGTAGGTAGTAAAATGTAGAACAAGAAAAAAAAAAATCCCCCAAATGGTAAGAAAACAAAGGGAAAAATTAACATGGAAAGAATGTGACACCTAAATAAGATAGAAGTAAATCCAAATAGATGCATGCATTATTTGTTTATTTATTTATACAGTAACTGGGGGTTGAACCTGGGACCATGCACATACTTTGCAAGCATTCTGCTACTGAGCTATACCTCTAGCCCCTTTTTTAAAATTTTGTATGTTTTTCTTCTTTCTTTCCCTTTTTTTTTTTTTTTTTTTTTTGGTACTGGGGGTTGAACCCAGGGCCTTGGGCTTGCATGCTTTACAAGTGCTATACCAATGAGCTGTATCCCCAGCCCAGAATTTTCTATCTTAAGACAGGGTATTGCAGAATTACACAGGCTACCTGCCTGTGACCTCTCAAACTTGTGATCCTCTTGCCTCTCCCTCCTGAGTTGCTGGCTGCATGTCTTATTTTTTAAAGTGTTCAGTTATATAGAGGGTTAGGACATAGACTACAAGGGAACAAAGGTAAAAGTTCAAAGTAAAATGATGGAAAAAGATGTATCAGGCAAATATTAATAGAAGGGAAGCTAGTATATCATTTTAAGTAGACTTTAAGATAAATGGAAAATGAAGATTTAAATTTGTGTGCAACTAATAACCATATCCATGAACTAAATAAAAACTTATAGTTCTGTAAGGGAAAATTGGCAAATTTCACCAGGATAATGGGAGATTGTAATATATCTTCCTTGATATTTGCTCTTTTTGTGTTTATTTTTTGTTTTTTTGAAGTGTGGTCTCAATCTCTGTAGCCTAGGCAGGGCTTGAACTCTCAGTTCTGCCTCAGCCTCCTGAGTGCTGGGCTTACATCGCATGCACCAGTCTGTCTGGCTCTTTACTTGGTATTTGATAAAACAAGCAGGCCACTCTACCTACCCTATCCCCACGACGTGCATACAGAAAAAGTAGGGACATAGAAAATTTAAACAGCACCTAATTTAAACACTAGTCGAAATTTAATGAGCTTTATCCAGTGAATGTTCAGTCACCACAGAAACATCAATTGAATCATTATGAAAGTCACCCATATACTGGACCATTAAGTTGTAGCAAATTTCAGAAGTGTAGTATCCTGTTGTTGTTGTTGTTGTTAGGTACCTTCGAGTTGGGATCTGACTCAAAGTGACCCTGTGTACAACAGACAAAACACTATTGTCGGTGCTTCTCTGCTATTCACACAGTTTTCAATGGCTGATTGTTTTGGGGAGTGGGTTTCCCAGTCTTTCCAATGTTCTGTAGGCCATTATAATACCAAGTCTGTTCAATTAGACATCAATAACAAAAAAAATTTTTTATAAAAGAAGTCACATGGAAATTTAGAAAACTTCTAAAGCTTGTCTAGCATACAAGAGGCCTGGGATTTAACTCTAGCATTGTGAAAAGGGGGAAAAAAACTACCAATAAAAGAAATCATATATTCATAAAGTGGGATACTATTCTGTAAGAATGAATTACGACTGCGATAAGGTTAATGAATTTAGTGGGAGGGAAATCCAAGTTCTTGAATATGTTCTATCTAATTCAATTTTATATATTTTTTAAAAATGGAAAGTATTTAGGGATCCTAACATGGAAAACCTCCATAAAGAAAAAACTTTTTGTTATAATGCAGTCAATTAAAAATGTAGGAATGATAAAATAAGTCAATAAATCTGGGTGGTTAAAACCAAAATTTTATGTTTAATAGGTTCCTTTGTTATTTGGTGCAAAAAGGCTATCAGTGTAATAAGATCTAATTCTCTGTGATCAGCGTGTTATGTTTTAGATAATACTGAAGATTCTGTGGCTTAATTTCTTTTCTCATTTAGTTTCTGCAAAAGTTTTCTCAGACCAGTGTCAATAGTAACCTAAGCAAAAGTGGTCTCCTCTGACCTTTTGGGAAATGGTCAGAGAATTCCAGTATGTAATTTTGTTTCTTGACCTAGAGTAGAATATCACTATATATTGAACATAATATGTAGATGTTCCGATCTCTCTACCTTGAGATGCATGAGCTCCACTGCTATGGAAAAAAAAAAAAAAAAAAAAAGATACCATTAAATCCCAAGCCCTTTTCTTAAGATAATACTGTGGCTATTAACACAGCGAAGCTCTAGACAGGAGTTCCAAAGCTATACTGAGTTTATTTGAACCGTCCACTTCAAAAATTCTCCTTGTGTCTTCCTTCCCGAAATATAGCATATTTGAGACCCTAACACAAATTAGTACTTTGCTAAATCATCTAGTACATTTATCTGCTTTTGTTAGTAGCAATGTCATGGCTTTAGAAATTGGTTTCTTTGTGTATTAATTACTTAGGTTAACCTAGTTATACTCTAAAAAAAAAAATTAGAGTGCATTTTTCAAGTCTGACATTATATTCTCCATATTCCCTTGGTCTTAAATGTATATTTTGAGTGATACTTATTCTTTCTACCAATTGTATGTGGCTTGTTGAAATTGTGTTCTTTTTTAGTAACTATTTTAGCATACAAAATAAAAAGTTTCATACATGCATATCATTTTACATTGCTCACATTCAGCCTGCCACTGCCCACTGGTCCTCCTCTCTTCTCCTGTTACCTTTCCTACCCCAAAATAGTACTCTTTTTGCTTTCATGTCTTTTTTATGTATTACACACACACATGCTCACATACGCATGCATGAACACAAATGCACGCATCTGTCAGCTTCTCGTGCTATGGGGACTTGCATGTTGCTGTGATGCTGAAAGCTATGCCTCTAGTATTTCAGATACCAGCAGGGCCACCCATGGTGGACAGGTTTTAGCTGAGCTTCCAGACTAAACCAACTAGGGAGAGGGACCTGGCAGCCCACTCTCGAAATAATTGTTGTTGTTGTTAGGTGCCGTCGAGTCGGTATCCGACTCATAGCGACCCTCTGTACAACAGGGGAAACACTATTGTCAGTGCTTCTCTGCCGTTCATAGGGTTTTCAATGGCAGATTGATTTTTGGGAGGGGGTTGCCAGGTCCTTCTCCCAAGCCTACAGCTTCTGGTATTCCCAGGCGGTCTCCCATCCAGATACTAACCAGGCCTGACCCTGCTTAGCTTCCGAGATCTGACGGGATCGGATGCCACAGGGCTATGGCTGAAGGCCTCGAAATAATTAGCCATTGAAATTTCCTGTGAATAGCAGAGAAGCTCTGTCAAATAGAGTGCCAGAAAATGAGCCCCCAAGGCTGGAAGACATTCAAGAAATGACTGGGGAAGAATTACCTCCTCAAAGTAGAGTCAATCTTAATGTCAGGAATGAAGAAAAGCGCCTGGGACCTCCTTTTGCTAGTGTGGCACAATTCAAGAAGCAGCATAATGGCTACAACAGTGGGCTCAAACGTAAAAAGACCATGTGCATGGCTGTGTTGGGTAGTGTTTCGTTCTTCTGTACTTAGGGTCACTATGAGTCAGATCCTACTCAATGGCACCTAACACACACACACATATGGAAATACACAGGGGTCCTTGGCACTTGAACTGCTCCATGCTCAAACATTTTAGTCTTCGGACAATATTTTTGAGAGAATTCTGGTTTGGTGCTCAGCCACTTGCCCGACACTTGGCCACTGTGCTAAAACTTGTATGAAATGCCACACTTACCCATAGCACTTTAGGGTGAAACAAAGAGGGAAACATCACTTTGCATGTTGATTTCAAGCAGGAGAGACCTGTCCTCAGTAGAGACCTGCCCTGATGCTATGTTCACAGTCTTGTAGGGTGTTTTTTGATTTTTTAAATGTTTTATATATACATATGCCTGCAGCCATAGCCCTGTGGCATCCGATCCCATCAGATCTCAGAAGCTAAGCAGGGTCGGGCCTGGTTAGTACCTGGGTGGGAGACCGCCTGGGAACACCAGAAGCTGTAGGCTTGGGAGAAGGACCTGGCAACCCCCTCCCAAAAATCAATCTGCCATTGAAAACCCTATGAACGGCAGAGAAGCATTGACAATAGTGTTTCTCTCCTGTTGTACAGAGGGTCGCTGTGAGTCGGATACCGACTCGACGGCACCTAACAACAACAACAGCATATATACATATACTGTATGATCATCAGGACACCCGAGAAACTTTCTAGTTTTTGAAAGATTTTTGGATTTTTAAAAGAACTTACTACTAAGTCTGTGTGTGGCATACATGTGTCTGAATTAACTACTCAGTATGGTGCTGGGACCAGTAAATTTACATTATTTCTTATGGGGAAAAAAGTGCTTGGCACTCAAACTGGCACTCAACCACCCTTCCAAAAGAGGTTGTAGGTGAGTGCCCAAGTGCTGAGAAATCACTTGTATTTTAAAATCTAATTGTGCATATGAGAGAAAACATTTGTCTTTCATCGTCCATCATTATCCTGTCTTGTTGCCTTCTCTTCCCTCCTTTTAGTTCTCTTCTTCTCCCCAAAGTCTCCCTTCTACTTTCATGACATTTCTTTATATATTTCAACCGGGAGTTCACATATGAGGGAAAACATGCCATATTTGCCTTTTGGAGTCCAGTTTATTTTGCTTAACATGATGATCTCAAGTTCCATTCATTTAACTGCAGGTAACATAATTTAGTTGTTCTTTATGTCTGAATAAAACTCCATTGTGTATATGTGCCACATCTTTATCCATTTGTCTGTTGATAGACATTAGGCTGATTCCATATTTTGAATATTGAGAATAGTGCTACAATAAACATGGATATGCAGGTACTTCTGTGGTATGTTGACTTAGATTCCTTTGGGTATATACCCGGGAGTGGTATAGCTGGATCATATGATAGTTCTACTTTTAGTTTTTTGTCAAACCTCCATACTGACTTCCAGAGTGGCTTCACTAATTTACATTCCTACCAACGGGATAGAAGTGTTCCTTCCCTACCCCACATCCTTACCAGCATTTGCTGTTGCTTGTTTTCTTTCTTTCTTTTTTTTTTTTTTTTTTTTTTTTTTTTTTTTTTTTTTTTTTTTTTTTTTTTTTTTTTTTTTTGGTGCTTGGGGGTTGAACCCAGGGCCTTGCACATAAGTTGCAAATGCTCCACCACTGTGCTGTAACTGCAACCCATTTATTTATATACTTTTATTTTGAAACAAGTTTTCACTAAATTATGCTGTCTCTGGCCTCTAATTTGTGATTTTCCTGCCTTAACCTCCCAAGTTGCTGGGATTATGGGCACTAACCACCGTGCTACTTGTTGTTGCTTGTTTTCTTGACCTTAGGTCTTCTGAGCAGGGTGAGATGAAGTTTCAATGTAGTTTTGATTTGCATTTCCCTGATGGCTAAGCATGTGAACATTTTTCATACATTTATTGGCCATTTATATTTCTTCTTTTGAGAACTATTAGTTCAGTTTATTTGCCCATGTTTTGATTGGATGATTAGCTTTTTTAGTGCTTAAGTTTTTGTATTCCTTATATATTCTGTATTCTGGATGTTAAAGAATGAATTTGGGTCTTCGCTCTCTTTTGGTTACTCGGGCTAAGGGTTTGTCAGTCTTGGCTCATCTTTTCAAAGAGACAGTTTTTTGTTTCATTGGTCCTTTGTATTTTTCTCTTATACTCTTATTTCATTAACTTCCACCCTGATACTTATTATTTCCTTTTATCTACTAATTTGAGAGTTGGCTTTTTTTGTTTTTCTAAGACCTTGAGGTGTATCATCAAGTTATTTATTTGAATTCTGTCTGATTTTTTAATTTAAGTGCTCATAGCTATAAGCTTCCCTCTTAGAACTGCCTTTGCTACATACAAAAGATTCTGATAAGTTGTGTTTTCATTTGCATTTGATTCTAGGGATTTTTGTTGTTGTTGTTCAGTTTTTTGTTTATTTTTGAGACAGGGTCTTACTGTGTAGCCCAGGCTGCCCTGAAACATGCTATGTGGACCAGCTGACCTCAAGCTTGCATCAGTCCTCCTGCCTCAGCCTCCTGAGTGCTGAGATTATAGGTGTGCACCACCACACACTGCTTTGATTCAAGGACTTTTTAAATTTCTTTCCTGATTTCTTCAATGACCCATTGATCATTGAAGATTATGTTATACTGGGCACAGTAGAACATGCATGTAATCTCAACAACTCAGGAGGTGGAGGCAGGAGGATCCAAGTTCAAGGCCAGAGGCAGCCTGCATAACTTAATGAAATCCTGTCTCAAAATAAAAAAAAAATGAACTGGGGGTACAGCTCAGTGATAGAACACTTGCAAAGTATGCACAAGGCCCTAAGTTCAGCCCCCAAGTACCACCAAAAATAAAAGATATTGTTCAAACTTAATGTATTTGTATCGTTTCTATAGTTTGTTAATTTGTCTTGCTATTGATTTCTAGTTTTATTCTAGTGTGATATAGGATACAAGAAATTATTTCATTTTTTTTATTTTTGTATTTGTTAAGAATTTATGGCCTAAAAAGTGTGATCTATTTTAGAGAAAGTTTCATGGACTGCTGAGAATTTGTATTTCCCAGCTGTTGGATGGAATATTTCCTGGATGTCTGTTTTGAAGTATTATTTTAAAGGATTAATAAAAGGAAATACTACCTCACTAGCCCAGATTTCCTTTTTATTCTTTACACATTTGACTTTATGAAGAAAAATGATAGTACACGTTGTAATGCTGCTCTAGTGAATAGTTTCAGTTCATTTTAAGACAAAGTTCTCAGGTTCAACTCATAGCTAACCTCATAGGATTTTCAATAGCTGATTGTTTTGGGATTGCTTCTGGAGTGGGTTTCCAGGTCCTTCTCCCATTTTTGTCATGCTGGGGATTGAACCTAGGGCCTCAGAGAGCGCAGAGCAGCACTCTACCAACTGAGTTAAACCCAAGACCCCTTTTAAAACACAGTTTCACTTAAAACTAGAATCTTCCAAATAAATAAAACTAAGTTTTCTTGATTCTTATTGTGAAATATGCACACCTCTTTGTGGTAATATTATATATTGTATATTTCTGAAAATGCAAAAATTATGCACTGGTCAGCTTACCCAGTACATTGCAACTTTATAAACAGCATGCTTACAAAAAAAATAATATCAGCAAGAATACTAGAATGTCTTAAAACATATTGAACTTGTCACAAATAAATACTATAATCAATTTAGGATTTAAGAAAATGATCTAAGATGTAAAAGGATGGTTGAAGCTACAGCATTGTAAAGGCTGGGGTAATATACATAAAGATTTGGAGAAGAACTCATTAAGCATTACTGAGAAAGAGCATGTGGCCGTGCTGTGCCAAGAGGAAGAACATGGGTTGAATGAGAAATTGTAAACAGCACTATATTTTCAGCAGTCTGCTGCTTTCCACTATGTTAGCCTATTTTGGGTTCAGCTGTTGTTACTTGGTAGTGCAAAAACATAAGCTGGGAAAAGTCGTCCACAACCACTGTGATTTGTACATTATACTAAAATCACTGCTTTATAATTCATGTTATGGAAAAGCTTTGTAAAAGAATAGTCTGTACTATGAATCTGAGGTGGGTTCTGTTTTTGTCTTCTTTCTGATAAGTTCATGATCTTTTTGTGATTTGATTTTTTTGTTTGTGAAATGGAAATAACTGCAACTAAAAGTCTAGCACAGCATTTTCTCTCTGCACTTATTGTTTTAATTTTAAACAAACTAATAAACACATTAAAGAGAAACTGGAAAATAACAGAAAAAATTACCAAGTCAGTAACATAAACCATTATTAGTTTTTAAATATGATTTTTCACTAGTTTCTGTGTTTTAATTTATTTCAGCCATTATTGACAATTGTTGATTGATTTATTTAAATGGTGGTACTGGGGGCTGAATCCAGGGTTTCACACATACTTTAAAAGTGCTCTACCACTGTGCTGCACCCCTACGCCACTTTTTTTTTTTTTTTTTTTTTTTGGTACTAGGGGTTGAACCCATGGCCTTGCGCTTGCGTGCTTTGCAAGTGCTGGACCACTGAGCTACACCCCCAGCCCATTTTTTTACTTTTTGAGACAGGGTCTTGCTAAGTTATGCAGACTGCCTCTGGTCTTGAACTTGTGATCCACCTGCCTCCGCTTCCCAAGCCGTTGGAATTACAGGCGTGTGCCACTGTGCCTGGCTTTTATTTATTTATTTATTTATTTTTTTGAGACAGGGTTTTGCTCAGTTACTCAGACTACCTCTGGCCTTGAACATGCAATCCTTCTACCTCTACCGCTGAGTCATTGAGATTACAGGTGTGTGCAACCATGCCCAGCTTGACAGTCATTTTTAGGGACTACTAGATATTAGATGGAATAGATGCACTTTAGTTACTTTACCATTTCTCTGTTGTAGGATATATAAGTTGTTAATCATTTTCCATTCTCTGTATTAATTCTGTGGACATTTGAGAGGGTGCAAAGGAAGGAGAGTTGGTGGGGAGGGGAAAGAGGCTTATATTTTCTATGTGTGATTATTTCATCATATGATTTATGGAGTTTTTGAGTCAAAAAACTTACGTATTGCTAGTTGTTATTAGGTGCCATGGAGTTGTGTCTGACTCATAGTGACCCTCATAGGGTTTTCAACAGCAGATTGTCTTGGGATTGCCATGGGAGTGGGTTGCCGTGTCCTTCTCCCATTTTTGCAGTGCTGGGAATTGAACTTGAGACCTCAGAGACTGCAGAGCGGTGCTCTACCAACTGAGCTAAATCCCAGCCTGTATTGCTAGTTAGCTTTTCAAAATGGCCCTAGGTCCTTGCCCAAGATTGTATATGTATATTTAAACCATTGCTAATTTGCACCAAAATAGTGTTATTTTTTATTACTATATTGTACTAAAATATTATATTTAATATCACATTTTTATTTCTTCATTTCCTTAATCATTAGTGAAGTTGAATATATTTATTTGCAATTTTTATTTGTAAGAAAATATCCTTGGCCTATTTATCCATTATAGGGGCCTTAGCCCTTTAAGTGGATTAGTGGTCTAAAGCACTTTAAAATGATAGTTTAGAAACAGTTCCTTTTTCTCCTTGCCAATACAATGACAGTTCAGACTTCACTAGGAGAACGCCAGCCTTTCGATGTCCATATTGATTTTTAAATTTTGCTCGGGTATACACTTTGTGTAACTCTTTGGCATATTTGCTGGCATTTCCATTCCATTCCAAAGTAATGAACTTTGAAGGTAAACTTGTTATTCAAAGTGATACCGTATTTGCCACCATCGAAATTAGTCTCTGATGAGACTATTTAGTCAATAGTTACTAACAGATTGGTTTTTGAATATCTGTTACATGACTGCAGCTCATTATTCTTGTTTTAAATAGTATTACTGAAAATACAACTTTTTTAAGAGTTTGAGTGCAACTAATGGACAAAAAACTTGGATATTAAACTCAGCCTTATTTAAAATTTTGGCCTTACTTTTTATTAGCTTTAGAACCTTAGGCAAATGGTTTAGTTCACTTCCATTTTCTTATAACAATGAATTCGTGTTAGGATTGTTATGATTTGGTATGTTTCTTACCATTAAGGATTCATTTCCAAAATAAAATCTTAAAGGCAGTTAATAAAGGATCTAGTACAGAGTTGTTGTTGTTGGTGGTGTTATTGTTGTTGTTGTTAGGTGCCATCAAGTTGTGTCCGACTCATAGCAACCCTCATAGGGTTTTCAATGGCTGATTGTTTAGGGATTGTCTCCGGAGTGGGTTGCCACGTTCTTCTCCCATTTTTGTGGTACTGGGAATTGAACTGGGTACCTCAGAGACTGCAGAGCGGCACTCTACCAACTAAGCTAACTCCCATACTTAGTACAGAGTAGACATGTAATATATAATATGTACATAGAATATGTGCTTTTTCAGCCTGAGATAATTACAACTTGAGTGCCTGCTCATCCCCAACATTTTCACAAGATTGATTAGGAATACAAAAGTGAAAAACTTAACCCTCATGGAATTCACAGTCAGAAAGAAAGGACATAATAGAACTAAGTAAGAAGTAGTAGGTCAGAGTAAAAGTGGAGATGATGCATTTTAAAGCCTATGGTAGACTATAAGTAAAATCTCTGTAAATGTCATCCACTGCTACTTGATACTTTCTAATTTTTATATGTAGTTGAAGATTAATGGAGATTTAGGTGGAAAGAAAAGTAGAACATTAGACGTTAACCATTCCTTTCAATTGGACATTGGGTATACTAAAGAGTTCTTTATTTCTGTCTTTTAAAAGAAGTAAGTCTATTCAATCAGTGAATTCTTGTCACATTCTTAAATCTCTGTGGACAGACTTAAGTGATAAAATGAATAATTTGGTTAGTTACATAGGAGAGAATGTCAGCTCTGAAATATATCATGTGTATATGTGTGATTTTTTTTGTGTGTGTGTGTGTGTGGTACTGGGGGTTGAACCCAGGGCCTCACGCTTGCATGCTTTGCAAGTGCTGGACTACTGAGCTGCACCCCTAGCCCATTTTTTGAGACAGGGTCCTGCTAAATTATGCAGACTGCCTCTAGTCTTGAATTTGTGATCCTCCTGTCTCCGCCTCCCAAGCCACTGGGATTACAGGCTTGCACCACTGTGCCTGGCTGTGTGTGAATTTTTATGTTTGGTTTTCATAATTGACTGAAATAGAAACCAAACTTGTTATAGTTTGATCTTTTCCTTTTTACAATGTCATGATATTTCCAATTGTAGGTTTATATGAGAGAGATAGAGACTAGATATGAGGAAAATGCTGGTAAGATTTTAAATGAAAGCCAGCTACTGTGGTATACCTGTAATTCCTATGACTTGGGGGGTGGAAACAAGAGGATTTTAAGTTCCAAGCCAGAGCCGGGCGCAGTGGTGCATGTCTGTAATCCCAGCGACTCAGGAGGCAAAGGCAGGAGGTTGCAAATTCAAGACCAGAGGTAGTCTGCGTAATTTAGTGAGACCTTATCTCAAAAACTAAAAAAAAAAAAAAAATGAGCCGGGAGTGCCGCTCAGTGGTACAGCACTTGGAAAGCATGCAAGCATGAGGCCCTGGATCCAACCCCCAGTATTGGGAGGAAAAAAAAAAAAAAAGGTCCAAGCCAGAGGCAGCCTGAGTAACTTAGCAAAACCCTATCCCAAGATTTAGAATAAAAATTTCATATGAATAAGATGTGGGTCATTGGTACTCAGGTGATGTGTATACACCGTTGCCAAGATACATTGTGATTAGAGTTTAGGTTGTGACTTTACTCTGCCTGAACTTTAATTCTGGTGTTTTCTACTTTTTGTTCTCTTGTACATAGAGTCTCTATGAGTTAGACCAGACTGGATGGTCCCTAACAGCAACAAGGAAAAGCCAGAAAACCTTAAACAGGATGCTTAACTTCTTGAGTCCTTTTTATTGTCTATAAAATGGGATTCATAGTAGTGCCTACTTTATGGGGTTTAATTGATATACTCCCTTTGTGTCTGTCAGCTTTTCATACTGTGGGGGCTTGTGTGTTGCTGTGACACTGAAAGCTATGCCTCCAGTATTTCAGATACCAGCAGAGCCACCCATAGTGGACAGGTTTCAGCTGAGCTTCCAGACTAAGATAAACTAGAGAGAAGGACCCAGGAGCCTACTCTTGAAACAATTAGCCCCTGAAAACCCTATGAATAACAGAGAAGCACTGTCAAATATAGTGCCAGAAAATGAGCCCCCAGGTTGGAAGGCACTCAAAAGATGACTAGGGAAAAGTTACCTCCTCACAGTATAGTCAATCTTACTGATGAAAATGGAGTAAAGCCCCTGGAACCTCTATTTGCTTATGTGGCACAGCTCAAAATAGAAGAAACACAGTGGCTACAAAAATGGCTCAAATGTAAAAAATTGTGTTCATTGCACAATATAAGGTAGTGTTTTGTTCTGTTATACATAGGATCTCGTGAGTCAAACACACATCGAAGGCACCTAACAACAACAACAATGACAACAAAATTAACATATAGTATGTAAAGTGTTTAGCACAATGTCTGGCCCCCAGAATATTGGCTGACTCTATTGCTAATTTAGTGCTCTGAGACTACATAGTTACCAGAATCCAGATCCAGATTAGTTAGGTTGTTAGGTGCCCTCAAGTTGGGTCCAACTCATTGTGGCCTTCATAGGGTTTTCGATGGCTGATTGTTTTTGAGAGTGAATTGCCATATCCTTTTCCCATTTTTGTGGTGCTAAGAATCGAACCCAAGTCCTCAGGTGGTGCAGAGCAAGCACTCTACCAACTGAGCTAAATCCAGATAAACATCTAAAATTGACATGCATATATATATACAGTTATTATTAGGTGCCATCAAGTTGGGTCTGACTCAGTGACTGTAAGTATGACAGAACGAAGCACTACTCAACACTGTACTGTGCACACAGTCTTTTTTATTTTTGAGCCTATTGTTGCAGTCATTGTGCCAATCCATCTAGTTAAGGGCCTTCATTTTTTTGTTGACCTGTCACTTCCCCAAATGTTATATGTATTTATTATTGTTGTTGTTGTTAGGTGCCATCAAGTCAGGTCCAATTCATACAGACCTTCATAGGGTTTTCAGTGGCTGATTCTTTCGGGATTGCTTCGAGAGTGGATTGCCTAGTCCTCCTGTTTTTGTAATGCAGATACACACACACACACACACACACACACACATACACACACATTATATAAGCACAAATAGGTTGAATAAGATAATAGAAGGTTTTTCATTGAATTCAGAAATGAAGTATCTTTTTGTCTTTTTCTTTTTTGATAGTACTAGGGGGTTGAACCCAGGACCTGGTGCATACTAGCAAATGGTATACCACTGAGCTGCACCTCCAGCCCTTTTTTCATTTTTATTTTGAGACAGGGTCTTGCTAAGTTGCTCAGCCTGGCTCAGGCTTCAAACTCATACTCCTCCTGCCCCACCTTTCAAAGTCTCTGGGATTACAGGTGTGTGCCATGGCACCAGACAGGAACAGGGTATATTTATGAGTCATTAAAAATGAATTAAATAGCATATTTTATGATTTCCCTCTCTGGTCAGTTATTATTCTCCATGATAACTTTTTTCCTCTAAATTTAAGTGTGTTTAAAAAGCAAGACCAAAATCATTTGAAAAAATAGAAATGAACAAGGGTAGTTTAGAACCAGCTTATTTTCCTCTCTGATAATACAGTAGTAGTTCAAACCTAAGTCTTAAGATGAGTGTCAGCCTTGAAATGTCAGTACTTGATGAGATGACATTGAATGCAGAGTTTAAAACTGTGGAATTTATGAAAGAAACAAATTTATAGTAAACATTTTGTTGATAACAAATTTAGTTAATAAGAAATGTTATCTTGTTGAACTCAGGTGAAAAGCAGAATAGTGGTTACCAGGTAGGTGTTCTGGGAGAGGCTGCCTGGAAGATGAGTAGGGAAAGGAAAGATATTAGTCGAAGGGTGTTGTTGTTGTTGTTAGGTGCCATCGAGTCGGTATCCGACTCATAGCGACCCTCATAGGGTTTTCAATGGCTGACTGTTCCAGGATTGCCTTGGGAGTGGATTGCCAGGCCCTTCTCCCATTTTTGCGGTGCTGGGAATTGAACTCGGGACCTCAGAGACTGCAGCGCAGCGCTCTACTAACTGAGCTAAATCCCAGCCCCTGTCAAAGGGTAGAAAGTTTCAGTTACACAGGAGGAATAGGTCATCTGTTGCACAGCATGGTGATTGTAGTTAATAATGTATATTTCAAAATTGCTACAAAGAAAAATGATAAGTATGTGAGGTGATGGATATATTAATTAGCCTAATTTAATCACTCCACAATGTATGTTGTTGTTGTTAGGTGCTGTCGAGTTGGGTCCCACTCATAGCAATCTTTATAGAGTTTTCAATGGCTACTTGCTTCAGGATTGCCTCGGGAGTGTATTGCCACATATTTCTCCCATTTTTTCGATGCTAGGAATCGAACTCAGGACCTCCAAGACTGCAGAGTGGCGCTCTACCAACTGAGCTAAATCTCAGCCCACTCCATAATGTATACATGTATCATAATAGCACATTGTACCTTATACATACATAGAATTATTCTTTGTCAATTGAAAATAAATAATTTGAAAAGATATTATCTCTTTAGTATAACATGTTATAATATTAAAAATGGTTGTTTTATAGTAAATATTTCATACTTGAAGAAAGAATTTATTTGGAAATATTGTTTAAACATTTTAAATTTGCATATTTTTAAGATTGAGTTATGTATGACTTGTAAAATATAGATCCTTAAGATATATAGATTATAAGGTCTTGAAATAATTTTCTCATTTTTAATAATGGGAGCCACTACTTATGAAGTAGTTTTTACAGGGTAGGCACTTTACTAAGTACTTATTTATTTATTTTTGAGACAGGATCTCTCTTTGTAGCCCAGGCTGGCCTGGAACTTGCTGTATAGTCTAGGCTTGTCTCAAACTCGCGTCATTTCTCATGCCTCTCTCCTGAGTGCTGGGATTACAGGTGTGCCCCACAACACCTGGCTCTTTAGTATTTAAACTCCATTA
The DNA here is from genome assembly GCA_007922755.1 of Pedetes capensis. Lineage (NCBI taxonomy): Eukaryota > Metazoa > Chordata > Mammalia > Rodentia > Pedetidae > Pedetes > Pedetes capensis. The sequence goes on along the minus strand of VMDO01002547.1, from coordinate 119,408 downwards.
TTTAAGTTTGTTAACATCACTTGTATATATGATCTAAAGTTGTGTTTTATTTACATCAATTTCAAGTAATATGAAATAAATTCAAGTGTTGTGTTTAAATATAATGTGGAATAATTGATTATAAAATTTCTCTGATTTGGAGATATTTAGATGTATATTTCATTTTTCTAGAATTTAAGAATCTTAAGTGTTATATTGATAATTCTTTCCTTTCTTGCAGACCTATAGGAGTAAATGGGTCCAGTAGTTGGAATGACTCCAAATAAGACAGCTGAAACCCCAGGAGCAGAAAAGGTTGCTGGACTAAGCCAGATTTACAAAATGGGAAGCTTGCCTGAAGCTGTTGATGCTGCTGGGCCAAAGGCCACTCTAGTGGGCAGTGACTCAGCAGATGATGAACTCACAAATTTGAACTGGCTTCATGAAAGTACTAATCTCCTAACAAACTTCACCCTCGGAAGTGAAGGTCTTCCAGTGGTTTGTCCATTGTATGACATAGAGGGAGGTGATGTCTCATCCTTTGTACCGTCTTGCTACCAGGACCTAGAAAAAAAATCAGCAACTGCAAAGCCCCCATACTCCTTTAGTCTTCTCATTTATATGGCTATTGAACACTCTCCAAATAAATGTTTGCCTGTCAAAGAAATTTATAGCTGGATTCTGGATCGCTTCCCATACTTTGCTACTGCACCAACAGGCTGGAAGAATTCTGTTCGGCATAATCTGTCCTTGAACAAATGTTTTCAGAAAGTGGAAAGAAGCCATGGCAAGGTCAGTGTTTATGCACATTGCTGTGTATGGCGGGAAGGACTAAGATGGAACCCTTAAAATATGGAGAAGCCAAGGGAAAGAAGAAAGTCAAGTCAGTTTACTTCACTTTGAGGTTAATTGTATTAGTTCATCATCTGATTTCATTTGAGGTATTTTTAAATTTCTTAGTATTGACAGAAGTCTAGCAGAATTATGTTCAGACTACTATAGTTACCTAGATTTTTGTCTCTTTTTTTTTTTTTCCCCTGTGGTACTAGGGGTTGAACCCAGGGCCTCACGCTTGCATGTTCTGCAAGTGCTGGACCACTAAGCTTCACCCTCAGCCCATTTTTTTACTTTTTTGAGACAGGGTCTCCCTAAGTTACATAGACTGCCTCTAGTCTCGAACTTGCGATCCTCCTGTCTCCACCTCCCAAGCCGCTGGGATTACATGCATGCGCCACTGAGCCCAGCTAGATTGTTCTTTTAATGTGCTAACTTTCTAAGTTTTTGTAGTGTTTCTATATCAGTATACTATTCCTATTTATTCAGTATGACAATCTGCCTAATAAAGTGTAGACCATGTACATGAATGTAAAGAATATGATTGAGTTTAAATCTATCACTTTGCTGTTTGTTTTCTACTTGTTCTTTTTCAAAGTTTGCCCTTAAAAAAAAGAAAGAGCAGGTTTTCTATAGGTAAAGAGGGTATGCAATAATATATTCTGCATAGAGCATTGGTGAGCAGGCATATTCTTTATGGGTAAGGAATATAGGAGAGCAGAATGGAAAAGTAGAGTGAATATGAAGAGTTGTGAATATCATACCAAGTGATTTGGACTTCAGTTTTGAGGTCAGGGTAGTGAATGTTTTAAAACAAGAGTATGATGAGATTTTTCATTATTTTACTTGTGATAGTTTGGATGATAGAATAATGTTGTCTTCTAACAACATCTGAGTTCCTTTCCAAAGGAAAGTCAGTACTATGCCAAAGGAGGTAGTTTCAATGAAGATGTGGGATTTGAGTATTGGTAATTATTGCCTGCCTAAATCTATTGACTTCTTTTGTCTTATCCAATCTAAAAATTGCATTCTGGGACAAGATTAGCTTTAGAAATTCTACTTTTCCTTGATTTGTGTAATGTATACTACTACTATTTGTTCTTACGTGTCTGGATTCCATCTTTTTCTTTTACCACTCACTTTTTTTTTTGAGTACTCAACACATTTATTGAATAATCTAGCACATTTCATAAAAATATAATAAACTTACAAAGTAGTAGAATCATATTTTTGTCTTTTTTCACCAGTAATCTTATTAGTAATTTTTTAGTGTACAACTTAGTGGGTCTCATTATGACATTTCCGTACATGCATTCCTTGTACATTGCTCGTGTTCACCTCCTCTGTTGCTGTCTCATGACTCCCCTCCCCCTTCTCCTGCCTCTCCACCAGTGGTCCCCCTTCCACTTGTATGTTCCATTCACTTTTTAAATATTAATGTTCATTGTTTTGTCTTTTTACCTGGTTTAGTGTTTCTTGGATAATCCCATCCATTCCCATGGCTTCACATACCCTCTGGATGCTAATGACTACTAGATCTCTGTCCTAAAGGCCAGGCTTAATTTGCAACTAATTTAGATCTAGAGGTATGTCAAGTTCATCCTATACAAAATTGAACTTAATTCCTCTCCTGTCTCCTAGGCTCTCTGTCTAGGATTCAAAGCTATAAATCTAAGTCATCTTGGGTACCTATCCTTCATGATGCATAGTTATATTATGTTAAATTTGAAAGAAATTTAGACATTATCCTAATAAACTTCCTTATTTTATAACCAGGAAAATGAGACCAGATAGGTAAGGTTAATTGACCCTAAACTGTGAAGTCAAGGTTAGAGTCTAGAAAATACAGTATTTAGAACTATAAATTCTTAAGAATTACTTTTTTATTCTGGCCATTTCTTTTAGTTATAACATTGGCCTAGTACCGGTCTTCCTTATTTCTTATCAAATTGCACCATTGTATAAGTATATATAAATTGAGGAGCCAGTATATAAGATTAGAATCAAATGGTCCTATACCCTAGATGTATGACTTGGTGAAGATGGTCCTATACCCTATATATATGACTTGGTGAAGTCAGGCTCTCCTAACCATATTTTACCTCAGGTTTTGTTTGTTTGTTTGTTTTTGTTTTTGTTTTTGCGGTATTGGGGGTTGAACCCAGGGGCTCACGCCTGCATGCTTTGCAAGTGCTGGACCACTGAGCTGCGCCCCCATCCCATTTTTTTCACTTTTTGAGACAGGGCCTCGCTAAATTACGCAGACTACCTCTGCCTCGAACTTGCAATTCTCCTGCCTCCACCTCCTGAGCCTCTGGAATTACAGGCGTGCGCCACCATGCCTGGCACTTTACCTCAGTTTTTGTGTAAACATTATAATATAGTGGATCATGTGATATTAAATAAAAACTAGACCCTTAGTATAGTTTCATGGGTCCCCTCAATTTGTCCTGTCTTCGCAGCTTTTGTTTCTTCACTACCCTATGACCTGTCTCCCATTAGACAACTTGCTATCCCAGTATACTATAAATTGTTGTTGTTGTTAGGTGCCGTCAAGTCGATATCCGACTCATAGCGACCCTCTGTACAACAGGGGAAACACTATTGTCAGTGCTTCTCTGCTGTTCATAGGGTTTTCAATGGCAGATTGATTTTTGGGAAGAGGTTGCCAGGTCCTTCTCCCAAGCTACAGCTTCTGGTGTTCCAGGTGGTCTCCCATCCAGACACTAACCAGGCCCAACCCTGCTTAGCTTCCGAGATCTGACGAGATCAGATGCCACAGGGCTACCGCTGCAGGCATACTATAAATAGTCCTTGCTTATTTTGTCCCATCTATAACGCGTATTCATCATTCTCTGCGGAGATACCAGTTCTTTGAAGCCCAACTCAGAAGTTACCTCTCAAGCACTTCCTACTTTTTGTATATCCATTCTGTGATCCTATAGCATTTTCTTTGTTACCTTTGTTGTTGTTGTTAGGTGCCGTCGAGTTGGTATCCGACTCATAGCAACCCTACGTCCAACAAGTGAAACACTATTTGTCAGTGCTTCTCTGCTATTCATAGGGTTTTCAATGGCAGATGGGTTGGGAGGGGGTTGCCAGGTCCTACTCCCAAGCTTACAGTATCTGGTGTTCCCAGGTGGTCTCCCATCCAAGTACTAACCAGGCCCGACCCTGCTTAGCTTCCGAGATCTGACGGGATCGGATGCCACAGGGCTTATGGCTGCAGGCTCTTGTTACCTTTATACAGTGCTTATTAGAGTTAATGTACAACTTTGTCTCTTCTACTAGGGAACATGTGAAGTCTCTGTGCTCAAGGAACTTGGTGGAATAATCACTTACTGGATTATCTATCTATTCTTTTCTTGCCCTTCAACATGGTTATAGCAGGAGTCAATATACAACCCACCCTTCAGCCTTAGCCAGATGGTCCATGGTAGACAAAGACAGTCAGTCTCTTTCCTTCCTGAAGTCACACACACACACACACACACACACACACACACACACACACACAGAGAGAGAGAGAGAGAGAGAGAGAGAGAGAGAGAGAAGGGGAGAGGTAGATTATTCTAAAACCTTTAAGAAAGGCTTGATTTTTTTCAGTTTTAATGCATAGTGTTATTCCATTTTATTTAATGGAGACCTGTGGGTGGACATCTAAGTTTCTAATTTTTCATTATAAACATTGCTACAGTGAAAATCCTCATTTTTAACTTGCTTCCCTGATTTTGTCTGAGACTAAATTTCTAGTGAAATTGTTGTAGTGGATATGTGCATTAAATTTTTTGATACGTATTGCTGATTTGCTTTCCAGAAGACTCACAACAATATATCCTGTCCACTAACAATTTTTTCCATCTCAGTTTTACCATACTTAGGCTAGCACTGGGAAATATCTTTTCAAGTTTTTGTTCTGATGAAAAGCAATAGGAGAAGAAAGAAATTTCTATTTTTGTCGATTATGATTATTGGCCTCTAATTCTTCTTTTATCATACAAATTAAGACATTATTTCTCACCTATATTTTTTAGGTAAATGAACTTGCTAAGATTTTATAATGTCTACAAAGAGATCCATGTGCTTAACTATATCACTATTTTGTCCTAACTAAGCATTTATTGAATTATTTTGCTATAGTTGCAATATAGTAGTTGTCTTTTCAGCAGTAGCACTATTACTAGTAATAGCAAATACATAGTTTACTATGTGCTGTATACACTTTTATGTATTTTATATTTTTAGCTCAATATGCATAGCAACTCTGAGGTAAGTACTGTTAGAACTATTCCTCTTTTACAGGTGAGGGCATTTAGATAGAGAGAATCATGTATTCTGCCCAAGTTCACACAACTAGCAAGTAAAAGAGTTGGAATTTGAACCTAGATAATCTGGAACCAGAGTCTGTGCTTTTGACCATTACACCATACAAACATAAAATAGAGGATCAACAGGAAAAAAAGTTGTTTTTTAAAAGTCTAGTAAAATTGACAAACCTCTGCCAAAATTGATAAAGAATAAAAGCAAAAGGCCTAGGTAAACAATATTAAGAAGGCAAAGAGGGTGACAATTTTAGGCACTGCAAAGAGGATATTATGGACAGCTTTTTTTGAGGATATTTTTAAAAACCTTGATGTTAATGGTACTTAGGAAAATAGAATTTTTGAAAAACTAGAGGGAAAGCAGGGGCTGGGATTTAGCTCAGTTGTAGAGCACTGTTCTGCAGTCTCTGAGGTCCCAGGTTTGATTCCCAGCACCACAAAAATAGGAGAAGGACATGGCAATCCACTCCCAAGGCAATCCCCAAACAATCAGCCATTGAAAACCCTGTGAGGGTCACTGTGAGTTGGACTGACTTGGTGGCACCTAACAACAACAACAAGAGGAAAAACAGAAAACTTAATCCTATAATTGAAGAAACCAAATCAGTAGTAAAACAAATAAACTTCTTCCCTTTCTTTCAAAGCCAGATGATTTTATAGCTAAGTTTTGCCCAACAATGACAGAACAAAGCATTCTAGTCTTAAACTGCTCAAATTATTTAATGGGCTAACCTAATTTTGATACCAAAATTCAGCAGACTGTATGACAGTGGATAATCACAACCAGTTTCATTCATGGGTATTAATGCAAAAGTCATAAGCAAAATATTAGGAAACAGAATCTAGCAATGTATATACAAGGTGTAATATGTATCATTCCCAGGCTGAGTTATCCCAGGAATGTGAGATTGGTTTAGTAATAAGAAATGAATTAATGTAAGCAGCAGCTGCTGTTGCTGCTGTTATTGTTGTTGTTAGGTGCCATTGAGTTGTGTCCGACTCATAGCCACCCTCATAGGGTTTTCAATGGCTGATTGTTTCAGGATTGCTTTGGGAGTGGACTGACACATCCTTCTCCCATATGTAAGCTGCTATTCAGATTAAAAGAGAAAAATCATGGGATCATCTTTATGGATGCAGAAAAGGCAGGGTTAAAATTCAACATCTAGTCATAATAAATTAGTAACCTAGGAACAGAAGGAAACTTCCTTAATCTAACAAAGGTTCACTACATACAGCATACATCTTATATAACTCAGATTTTATACCTACTGTCACTACTTGTGTTCATTATTTTATGGAAGTCTTAAATAGTGGAGTAAAGAAAGAAATAAGAAGTATAAAGATAAGGGGAAAAAAGCAAATCCACTGTTCACAGATGGCATGATTGTGTATATAGAAAACCCTGTATAGTCAAATTGTTAGAAATAATAATAGTTTAACAGAATTACTTACACAAAATTAGCATCCAAAACCTCAGTTGATTAGGAGTTGTTGTTATTGTTAGCTGCCATTGAGTCACGTCTGACTCTTAGCGACCCTCATAGGGTTTTTGATGGCTGATTATTTTCAGCAGTAGTCAGTTAGAAAATTTTTAAAAATTAAGATAGTGTTTATAATAGCATTAAATAAAAATGGCTAACAAAAGGCATACTAGACCGTTATAGAGGTATATAGAAGAACAAGCCTGCAGCCTTAGCCCTGTGGCATCCGATCCTGTAAGATCTCGGAAGCTAAGCAGGGTCGGGCCTGGTTAGTACTTGGATGGAAGACTGCCTGGGAACACCAGCTGCTGCAGGCTTGGGAGAAGGACCTGGCAACCCATTCCCAAAAATCAGTCCACCATTGAAAACCCTATGAACAGCAGAGAAGCATTGACAATAGTGTTTCACCTCTTGTATGCAGGGTTGCTATGAGTTGGATACTGACTTGATGGCACCTAACAACAACAACATAGAAGAACAAAGTAAATGAAGAGAGATGCCATTGAAAAGATGTCAGTTCTTATTGCTCTGTAAATTCATTGCAGTTTCAATGTGGTTTTGGGGGAATTGTGTGGAAGGGTGGGGATCTGGTACATAATGAAGCTGATTCTAAAATTTATATGGAAATGCAAAGAATTGCTAAGATACTTGTGAAGATGAACAAGATGGGATGACAACTAATCTTATAACCAATAGGAGGATTTAATATAAAGTTAGGATATTCAAGACAGGGTAGTATCATCACAGAAATAGATGAATAGACCAGTGGAATAGAGAGCCTAGAAATAAGTCAATGCATAGATGAACACTTGTTTATATAGGTAGTAAGTATATTTATTCTGCTATTCTGTTTACAAAATTTGTAGAGTAGATAACATAGCTTTCTTTTCTAATATAATTATTTCAAGCTACATACTATATTTCTTTAAAGCTACTGCTTCAGTTGCTTACTACAAATTCTACTCTGTATATCATTATTATTCTAAATTTTTTCTAATTTTCTTTGCTATTTCTTTTTTAGCTGTAAGTTATTAAGAAATATTAATTTAAACAGTTTTAGTTTTTTCCCAGGTAATTTTTTGCTATTCTTTCTAATCTAATAGCATTGTAATAGTATTTAACTATTGCTGTGCAACAAATTAGCCCCAAATTAGTGGTGTAAAACAATAAACCCTTATCTCTCTGCTGATGACAGATGTCAGTCCTTTAAAATTTATTGAAGTCTCCTTTATGGCTTACCACATACCTCTTTGGTTTTCATAAATATTCCATGTGCATTAGAGAATGTGTGTTCTCCTGGTATTGGATGTTATGTGCTGTGATTGTTAATCATGTTCAATTAGTTTACCCTAATTATGTCCTTAAAGGCCTTATCTCTAAGTAGAATTACACTGAGGAGAGGATTCAGCCCATTACATCTGTATATCCTCTCTTCTCTTAAATTGATTTTCTTTGTTCCCCACTTCATCCCACTATTTTTCCTCTACTACTTTGTCAGGTGCCATTGAGTTGGGTCTGACTCATAGCTACCTTTTGTACAAAAGAATGAAATACTGTCCTAACATGAGCTACTTTGGTAATGTTATCCTTTTTTTTTTCTTTTAACACTACAAAATACACCTTTTATTATTAGTTTACATACTCTCTTTATTTAATTTACCTTGATAATTGCTAGTATCCTTGCTTATGCATTTAGAATTTCCTTAGTAAACACTCACTTTCATTTTTCACCCTTGCTCTCAAAGGATGCCTGCAACTGTAGTGCTGTGCCTTCCAATCCTGTCAGATCTTAGAAGTTAAGCAGGGTTGGGCCTGGTTAGTACTTGGATGAGAGACTGCCTGGGAACACCAGATAACTGTAAGCTTGGGAGAAGAACCTGGCAACCCATTCCCAAAAATCAATCTGCCATTGAAAACCCTATGAATTGTAGAGAAGCACTGACAATAGTGTTTCACCTGTTGTACGCAGGGTCACTGAGTCAGACACCGACTGCACCACACCTAACAACAACAATTCAAGGATAGTTTGTGTATATACGTTCCTAGATTCGTTATTGCTTTTGAGAAATCAGCCATCAGTATAATTGCCTTACTCTTAATAGTCATCTGTCCTTTCTTTCAATGAGCTGGGATTTGGCTCAGTGGGTAGAGCGCTGCGCTGCAGTCTCTGAGGACCCGAGTTCAATTCCCAGCGCTGCAAAAACGGGAGAAGGACCTGGCAATCCACTCCCAAGGCAATCCCGAAATAGTCAGCCATTGAAAACCCTATGAGGGTCGCTATGAGTCGGATACCGACTCAACAGCACCTAACAACAACAACAATTCTTTCAATAACAACTGCAAAATTTTAACCACTTGGTCTTTGGCTATTGCCTGCTATTCTTTTTATTATCTGAAGCCATATTCAAGTTATACTTTGTTTTGGGTGGGTTTTTTTTTTTTTTTATTGTTTGTGTTTTGTTTTTGTTTTTGTTTTTTGAGACAATCTCACTTTATACCCCAGGCTGTCCTGACACTATGTAGACCAGACTGGTCTCGAATTCTCATCAGTCTTCCTGCCTCAGCCTCCAGAGTGCTGGGTTTAGAGGTGTGCACCACTATGCCTGGTTTATATTACACCTTAACACTGTATCTTCCTTACTGATATTTTCCTTCTTTTTATCTTTCTGAGCTGCAATCCATCTAAAGTTTTTTTCTGTCTTCTGGTTTATTCATTCTATCCTCAGTTATATGTCTACTATTTTGTTTACACTGTCTGTTGAGTTCATAATTTCAGTTATTATTTTTTGCTGTACTGAGGAGTGAACCCAGGGACTTTTGCATACTAGGCAAGCACTATACCACTGATCTGTATCTCCAGCCCTGTAACTTTCTGTCAGATCTCTTTGGTTCTTTTTCAGATATGCTTATTTTCAGCTATGCCTTTTTTTTATAATTACTATGTATTCACATTTATCTTTTACTTTTGAAAAATATTTTATATCTGATCATCATAGTTCCAATATTTGAACCATCAGGTGTGCAACTGTTGCTTCTGTGAACTCTTGCTTTCTCTCTTTTCTGTCCTGTAAGATGTCAGAATGAAAGATCAGGTTTATCATATTTGGCAGATACCTGTAGGACTAAATCCATCTTCATACAACTTTAAATTCCTGTTTTCATTTTATTTTTATCCTCTCTAAATTACTCACTTTTCTAGAAATCCAGTGATACAATTAAAATATTTTAAAAATTATCCATCAAATTTAGGGTGTTTTTGAGGGGAAGAAAAGGAAGTCTACCTAATAGTCTACTCTATCATGTAAACATAAGTACAGTTTAGTTTCCAGACCATATAACCAAATGTATTATCAGAAATCATATGACCTAGGGAAGGAAGCTAATCAGAAGCTATATCAATATATCAAAAAATCAAAAGGAGAAATCATATTGTGAATATTTAAACAAATCAGAAGTTTAAAAATAGCCAGGTAAAAATAGACATGGTATCTAACAACAATAAAGAAATGCAAAGATGTTCATCTTACTAGTAAGCAGGAACATACAAATTAAGCAAGATACCTCCCATTCCCCTTCCCGTCCTCCCGCCTCTCACATGTTAGAGATCAAATCCCAGGGCCTTTCACATGATAGGCAAGTACTCCTACCATTGAGCTACACCCCTATCCCTTATTGTTTTGAGGTGTCCTAGAGTGTGGTCCAATGCATAGCAGCCCTGACACTATCCCATGCCTGGCACTGTTGTCAGTGCCTCACTGCTATTCTAGGTTTTCAGTGGCTGATTGTTTTGGGAGTGGGTTGCTGGGTCCTTCTCCCTAGCCTACAGCACCTGGTATTCCAGGAGGTCTCCCATCCAAGTACTAACCAGGCCTGCCCCTGCTTAGCTTGATGTGAGGGTGGTATGGCTGTAGACACATCTCTAGCCCTGAAGGACATACAAATTAAAAAAACAATGCTAACAACAGTAACAACATTCTGGTTTTTCCATTAGAATGCAAAAATTTTAAATATTACATAATACCAAATTAGATGAGAACATGGAGAATAATTGGTAGTTCCATCTCATTGATAGAAACATAATATTTTTCTTTTTTTCTAATTCTTTTTAAAACTGGGAATCCACCAGGCATGGTGCCTCGTACCTATAATTGCAGTGACTTGGGAGGTGGAGGCAAGAGGATCTGTAGGTTTAAGGCAGCCTGTTAGGTAACTTAGCAAGACCCTATCAATTTAAAAAACAAAAATAAAGGAAGGGCTAGGGGTGCAGTTCAGTTGCAGAGTGTTTGCAAAGTATGCAAGAGGCCCTGGGTTCAGCTCCCTAGTACTGCAAAATAATAAAAATAAATTAATTAAAATTTTTTAAAAACCTGGGAATCCAACTCAGGGCCTTGCACATAACTAGGTATTCATTCTGCCAGTGAGCTCCACCCCTAGTCAGGAGTATAAATTAGTTTCACCATTCTTGGGGGCACTCTGGCAGTAGTTAGTGAAATTAGAAATGTACTTGTCCTTTGACATAGCAGATCAGATTTTGACTTCTCCCTAAAGTAACATTCATACTCACATACAAAAAGATGAGTATGATATTTACTATGGTATTATTTGTAATAAAAGTTGCAGAGCACCATGTCCAGTGTGTTACCATTTAGGTAGTTCCCAAAAGGGACCTAGCCTTGTCCATAATTTTTAATGCGGGCAGTTTTTATACAAGTTTTTGTTGTTGTTATTGTTCAGTTGTTTGGTTGGTTGGTTGGTTTTTTTGGGACAAGTTCTTGCTTTGTAGCCCAGGCTGGCTTGAAACTCACTATTTAACCCAAGTTGACCTCAAACTTGCGTCAGTCCTCCAGCCTCAGCCTCCCAAGTGCTAAGATGATAGGCCTGCATCACCCAGCCTGGCTTTAATTTGAACATTTTTTAATATTCAGGAAAAGAAAGGAACTAAGGGCATAAAATCTACAGAATGGAAAAGGATACATTCCAGGGTATGGGTAGAATATGATAAAGAGAAAGAGAGAAAGAATATGAAGATAAATGTAGAAATTACAGCATATTGAAGTAGAAATTGGTGAATTATCATCACAGGTCCAGGGTAGGAGGGAGGCAACTTGGAGATGATGATGTTCATAAAAAAAAATCAACAAATCACTTTGCTTAAATGGCTTAGATTTAGACAAAAAGAAATACATTCAAGTGCAAAGGAGAATGCATGTGGAATTTTTTTTTCAGTTTATGAAAACTTTTGAGTCAATACCTTAAAATAGCAGTACTTTTCTTCCAGTTTATGGAAGGTAGGTAAGTTACACTTCCCTTTTGTTTGGCAATCTTGACAACCCTTTTCTAATGATTAGCTATTGTCTAGAGATAATAATCCCCAAAAGAAAGCAAGATGGCAAGGCCCAGATCAAACTACAAAGTAGTAATCATATATAACTCACTGATAAAGGTGCTGATAGACATTATGACTGTGAGATTTTAGCCCAGAAACAGAATTAAAATTTTGCCTACTTTAGTACAATTTTAATCAGTTCATTCTTTTTAGTTTAATGACTCTAAAAACCAGTGGAGCCAGGCACCATGGCGTATGCTTGTAATCCTAGCTACTTGGGAGCTGAGGCAGTAGAATCACTAATTTGAGACCAGAGGTAGACTGCACAGACTTGGCAAGACCCTATTTCTAAATTAAAAAATAAAAAAGGTACTAGAGGTCCAACTCAGTGGTAGAGCATTTGCCTAGCACACACCAGGCCCTGGGATCAGTGTCCCCATACTGGAAAAAAAAAATGGTGAGGTAGACATGGCAGGTAACTTTATTAAAATGTACTTTAATAGGCAGCATCTTCTCCTGATTTATTGCTTAAAACTTCTATTAAGATAAATCTTTTTAAAGTTCAGCCCTTAATATATTTCTTAATAAATTCTTCTCTTCAAAACCTCCAGTGGTTTTCTATCAAGTATATCCAGCCTTAGAGTTTCAAATTGCAAAATAGTAAATGAGAGAATGCACATTTCCTGTTTCCATTGCACAAAAGATTTGTTCCATATAGGCAAATTTCATTTAGAATTAATACTTCTAAAACTCTATTACTTGTGTTCCATTGTCTAAGCACAATAATAGAGGAAAAAATTTTAAGTGAGAATTTGTTAAAAATAAGTTACTTTTGCATAGTCTATAAAACATAGATTAGCAAATACATGGTTTTATCTCTTGTTACTTATAGTGCATGAACAGACCCCGCAAAAGGAAGTGCTGCGATGGTAACATAAACCAGACTGTCATTTGAGACCATACTCAGGATCCTTAACTGCCCTGAAACTGTAAGGTTTCAATACCAGTTCTTGCAATTTGCTCTCTCAAAGAAATAGAAATTGCACTGTGATCAAAACAATGTATAGTCCCCTCACAATAGAATCTGAAAGTAGGCTTGAACTAAACAGTTTCTAGGAGTGGAATCCCTGGAATACCAAAGTAGAACATAAGTAGAATTATTAAAATAATTGTCTTGGTCAGTATATGAAAAATAATTCATGCATATCTTTTCTGTATGAAACTGAATTGGCTTTGGGGCAAAAGATGTGGGTGCTGCCATTTTAAAGTTTGATTTTCCTATCATCCAAACATATCATTTGGGGCATGTGACTAAACATATATCTGATTTACGTTTCAGCACTTAACCCAAAAATACATTTGCAAAACTTGACTTTTCTTGGAAAAAATTAAATGTTAAGTACTTGTTCAGTGTAGTTTATGATGTGATACCTTGCCACTGAACGGTAGAAAGAAGTTTCATTTAATAACTAATACATTTCTTATATACAGCAACAGTGTGATATGACACCCATAGTTTTTTCTTTGTGTATAGTTAAGTTGCTAGATGTTTAAAAATGCCTTAAACTCAATTACTATACTGTTCCACAGATGAGGATGTTTTCCTTTTCTGAATTTATTTTATTCTGTGTTCTTTACCACTTAACTTTTGTCTTTTATTCGGAATTAATTGAATTTTGTTCTTATTGTTGGTTTCATTGAACTCCCTTATCTCTTGGGAGTAAAGGAATAAGGTTATACTGTCATTCAGCTAACATTCAGGAAACCATTACTATATGCCAATTTCAGAATAACTGCTTACTATTCACTTATTTTGCAGCTATGTCACTTACATATAAATTACTTTATTTAAATCTCATTTCAACTCAGTGAAGAGCCTGTGGTGGTTTATTTTGTGCGTAAAATGTGAATGGGAGGTCTGACTCTCAGAGATTAAATGATTCGTCCAGTATTACATACCTAATCAATAAGCAATGATTGGCATCCCGGTTTTTAAACTTGTGGAACAGTTTTAAACTTGTGGAACTCCATCATGCCATTCCTCTATAAAAATCATGATATTATATTCAGAGATAAAAGATCTTCAATAATAGACTAATATTACTTTGAAAAAGAGTATAGGGAATGGAAAAACTCTGGAGATCATTACATTAAATCTTACATCATACAGAATTTTACACAGCAGAAATGAGTAGGGAACAGGAAACAAGTAAATTTGATTATTTTCTAAATACTATAATTGTTAATGTAATTGTAACTTGTAATTCAAATTTTAAGAAAAGATTTTTCCAATGTAAAAAGTAAAATATAAAATTAGCCATTAAACTGGGCTTGGTGACACATGCCTGTAATTCAAGCACTTGGGAGGCTGAGGCAGGAGGATGGCAAATTGTAGGCCATCCTGAGCTATATGGTGAAACTCTGCCTCAAAAAACAAAATAGCAACAGAACAACATATACTAATATTAATAGGTTTGAACTTCTGTAGTCTTGTGAATTAGGAGAAGCTTTGTATATCTCATGGTGACTATAATCATTTATAGCAAGCTCACTTCAACTTTTGTGTTGTACTCTAAAGATACATCTAGAGGGATTTTTTCCCCCCAACACTTATTAAAAACATTCTGACACTGTATGTATAAAAGTTCCAGGTTCTTAATTCTTGTGCATTTTATTCTAGGTTAATGGAAAAGGTTCCTTATGGTGTGTTGATCCAGAATATAAACCCAATCTTATGCAGGCACTGAAGAAGCAACCTTTTTCCTCTCCACAAAGGTAAGGGTCTGCCATGTATCTGTCAGTGGTGATTTAGAAGGTATACTGCAGGAAATGGAGAAGCTTAAAAATGCACAGCTTTGGTGGTGGTGGTGTGTTTTTTTGTTTTGTTTTGTTTTGTTTTGTACTGTTTAATTGCATAGAGAAGTATTTATGGATAACATTAACCTAAGGCATTTTTCCTTATGGTTTCATTTGTGTTTCTAGAAAACAAAAAATTGCATAGTTGGAGAAACATGCTCATCAATGAAGTCAGTGCAATATATTTATAAGCAAACTCTAAAGAAAGTTATGCCTGCAGCCATAGCCCTGTGGCATCTGATCCCGTCAGATCTCGGAAGCTAAGCAGGGTCGGGCCTGGTTAGTACTTGGATAGGAGACCGCCAGGGAACACCAGACACTGTAGGCTTGGGAGAAGGACCTGGCAACCCCCTCCCAAAAAAAATCAATCTGCCATTGAAAACCCTGTGAATAGTAGAGAAGCACTGACAATAGTGTTTCACCTGTTGTACGCAGGGTCACTAAGTCAGACATCGACTGCACCACACATAACAACAACTAACAAAGAAAGTTATATGACTTCAGTTGCAAAAAAAAATTAAATCATCTTAGATATTTGCAATATTAGTGCTGATTTTGACAGGGGAAATTGAAAGTACATTTAAGCTGGCTCCAGTGGCACACCCTTGTAATCACAGCATATGGCGAGGAAGAAGCAGGAGGATTCCAAGTTCAAAACTGAAGGCAACCTGTATAACTTACTAAGATCCTGTCTCAAAATAAAAAAAGGGAGCCTAGCAGTGCAGCTTAGTGGTAGAATACTAGCAAAGTATGCACAAGACCCTAAGTTCAACTGCCCAGTACTATTTGAAAAAAAAAAAAAAGGTATATTTAAATTTTGTGAATAAAGTGGGTTATAATTTATCATTGTAATGTTTGTATATACATACTTAGATTTTGTTTTCTATTTAAAATTTTTTTCTCTTTTGTAGTACTTTTAATATTTAAAAAGTTTAGGTAAAAATTTAAGTGCTTATCTGGTAAAATAATGCTTGGCTTTTTTTTAACTTGTGTTTTTAGCTTTCTTGTTTTAAGTTAATGTGACCTCCTTAAATTTGATTTTGTTTTCTTTTCATAAAGAAACCTTTAGACTCTTTTAAAGTTTTATTATCTACATTTCATTCTATGATGCCTGATTTTTAAAAATATCTTTTAATAATAAATGAAAAATTATAAACACATGTACAGGGTGAAAGTTATAATGAAATTCCAGCTGTAGCAGTGATCAATATCTCATGTTGTGGTTCATTTGAGTTCTTAAAGCATTAGTAAGAAATTACAGGAATGGTTATATCTGAAATATAGTAAAGACTGTTCTTGTTAGGTACTATTGAGTCAGATTTGACTCAGCAACCCTATGAACAACTATGTCAAGTGCCTCTCTCCTATTCATAGGGTTTTCAATGGCGGACTGTTTTCTTTGGGAGTGGGCTGCCAGGTCCTTCTCCCATTTTTGTAGTGCTGGGGATCAAACCCAGGGCCTGAGAGTACAAAGAGCAGCACTCTACCAACTGAGTGAAACCCCAACCTCATAGTAAATACTAGGAAAGGTAAAGTTGAAATGTCAGTAACATACACATTAATTGAGAATTTATATTATTTAACACATTTGCAGATTAGGTTGATCATTGATCACTGTAGTACTTTATCCCTAAGAAATGAAACCTAGAAGCTATCAGGGTTTGTATCCTCATTTGGGAGTTGGTTTCTTCTTTATTAGTTAATGTTGATGCTTATGAGGTATTCTAATTAAATAATAATTTAAAAACTAATGGAGGGCTGGGATTTAGCTCAGTTGGTAGAGCGCTGCACTGCAGTCTCTCAGGTCCTGAGTTCAATTCCCAGCACCGCAAAAATGGGAGAAGGACCTGGCAATCCACTCCCAAGGCAATCCCAAAACAATCAGCCATTGAAAACCCTATGAGGGTCGCTATGAGTCGGATACCGACTCAACGGCACCTAACAACAACAATGGAAGGTTCTGTTTATGTTCACTTATGTGTATTACCTAGGTATACCTTTCTTAAATTAAAGATTAAGTGGGAAGCTGGAAGCACTGGTGCACACCTGTAATCCCAATGACTCAGGAGGCAGAGGCAGGACGATTGAAATTTCCAGGCCAGAGGCAGCTTAATTTAATGAGAGCTTGCCTCAGAAAGAAAGAAAAAAATAAGGGCCAGGGGTGTAGCCCAGTCGTAGAACACTTGGAAAGTATGTGGGAAGCCCTAGGTTCAACACCCAATTACTATCAGGAAAAAAAAAAAAGAAAGGAAGGACGGGAGGGAGCGGGGGAGAGAGAAGGAAGAAAGGAAGGAAGGGAGGGAGAGAGGGAAGGAAGGAAGGGAGGGAGAGAGGGAAGGTAGGTTAAATGACAGCATAGACATTACAAACAACAAAACAACAACTCTAAAGGACCTGGGTTCAGTGTTTAACATCACAAAAAAAAAAAAAACCTTAGTATAAAATGAAACATTTCTTCCTTTTTATTGTTTGGCAAAATAACAATGTATCTGCCATGCTTTTGTGTAGCTTTCTCCTGTTATAACTCATAAATCTGAGGAAGAGAATGAGATATAGTGTATATGTGAAAACTGTGAGTAGAAAATAAACTTTTAATTCCATTAATAAAGCAGATTGTTTTGTACTATCACAAATTCCAAAAAACAGAAGTAGTTTTTACCCAAATGTTTTAATTTCTGGAATGAGGAAACAAAACACATTCCGAAATTAAATGTTTGGCATTATTTCCACACAGTCTTTCTTAAACACTTATTTTGATAAATGCTTTAATTTCTGTGGTAATAACTATCAATATTAATCAAACTTAAAGTACCTAATACAAAACCAAATAATAACTATTATATTTTACAGATGAAGAAACTAAGATTAATTATTTTACCTAAGAATGTCCAAATAATTATGATTTAATCTTGGCCTATATGTACTTTCTGCTTTGGCAGACTCTTCCTAAACTGTATTATTAGCAAAGAAAACAAGGTAAAAATAGTTTGTGTTTTTATGACACAAATTAGCTGTATTTGTGACTAACTTCTATAAAAACTGAAAGATTTTACAAGCACATTTTTATTTTCTCTATTTTCCAGTGGCTCTTTATCACCTCACTACTTAAACTCTGTTCTGAAGCAGAACCAAGTGCGAACCCTCAAAGGTATGTGTGGAGGTCAGTCTTTTACATTGTAAAAATATGGGTCAAAATTCAGGATTTAAAAATTTTTTAAATTATAAATTATAAGTTAGTTGAAGATTTGGGAAATTAAAACATTTATAAAAGAGAAAGTAAAAATCATGTTATTCTATTGTTAACATTTTGGTGTAATTCTTTTAGTCCTTTTTGTTATGCCATATATGTGAGTAGATGTGTTTGCATGCATGCATATATAGACAGATATAGCAGATACATTTGCATGCGTGCATGTATATATGTGTACGTGTGCACATATTTTTTTTTCTCCAGGTGGTAGACTTAGTATATACAGTTTTAAGACCTTTTTTCATTACTCTCATATGTAATTTTTCCTTGAAAATGGCATTTAATTTCTTAGTAATATTTTCAGTAAGAGTTATCTTTACGTTTTTTATTGCACCTGATCTGAGCACAGCTATACATTTATAAAATAGTTGGAGAAAAAATCAAAAGTGACAGTAATATTTTGGGATATAAAAAATTTGCTACAATAGCACAGTTAAACTAGTTGCAACACAGACCTACATATCGTATCCTTGGTTTTGCCTCATGGTCTGCAAAGCATAAAATTATTCATTTTCTAACCCTTTTAAGTTTTCCATCCCCTGGATTAGAATATAGTTCAGAATATTTCTTTTCTACATAAAGTATGAAGAATTTTAATTTAGGCAGCTAATAAGTTTTAAAGAACTTTTTATCCTTTTAAAAAGTAAATCAAAATTCTTAATTAGTAGACTTTTTTCCTGCTCCTAGTTAATAGATTGTTGATGTTGATGCCGTAGAGTTGGATCTGACTCATAGCAACCCTATGTACAACAGAGCAAAACATTCCCTGCAACTGTGCCATGCCCAGCACTTTTGTCAGTGCTTCTCTACTATTCTAGGGTTTTCCATGGCTGATTGTTTCGGGATTGTTCTCAAGAGTGAGCTGCCAAGTCCTTCTCCCATTTTTGCGGTGCTGGGGATCGAACCCAGGGCCTCAGAGAGCACAGAGCAGTACTCTATCAACTGAGCTAAACCCCAGCAATAGATTTGGTATTAGTAGGTGCTGTCAAGTCTGTCCAACTCATAGCAACCCTCATAGGTTTTCAATGGCTGATTGTTTTGGGATTGCTTTGGGAATTGCCATGTCCTTTTCCCATTTGTGCGGAGCTGGGGAGTTGAACCTGGGTCTTCAGAAAGTGCAGAGCAGCACTCTATCAACTGAACTAAACCCCAGCCCCCAGCAATGGATTAGTAGTATAATAAAGTAAGTGTGTTAGTGTATTCAAGTAAGTTTTTCTAACCTTATTGTGTTGATGACTAGAAACTGTTCTATGACCTTTAAAAATAAAAGATCTCACACTAAAGCCTTTCTGTGTATCAGACATTTTGGCTCTTTGAAACTATATTAAGCTGAGACTCAGAAGCATTATGTTGATGTCTATAAATACATGGAGGGAAACAGTATGAAAAAACTTTAGAGAACCCTGCAAAGAAGTCACGCGGATAGGGAATCAATTTCAGATAGTGTTGGGCGTTTACATAAGACAAGTGTCAATTTTCCTGTCCTTTTTCTTCTGTGGGTAAATGTGGTTTCTCGTTACATTTAGGTGTTGCTGAAGTTCTGAGCACGGTGGTGCATGCCTGTAATCCCAGCGACTTGGGAGGCAGAGGCAGGAGGATCTCAAGTTCAAGACCTGAGGTGGTCTGCGTAATTTAGCAAGACCCTGTCTCAAAAAATAAAAAAATGGGCTGGAAGTGCAGCTCAGTGGTACAGCACTTGCAAGTGCGAGACCCTAGGTTCAACCCCCAGTACTGGAAAAAAGAGAATTATTATTACCTCAATAACCGTTTTTGGGGGAGGGGGACAGTACCCAAGGTCCACCACTAAGCTGCACATCCACCCCGTTTTATTTTTACTTTTTATTTTGAGGCAGAGTCTTGCTAAATTGCACAGGCTGCCTCTGCCCTCAAACTTGGAATCTTCCTGCCTGAGCCTCCCAAGTTGCTGGGATAACAGGCATGTGCCATGGTGCCTGACTATTACCTCAATAACTTCTGGCTCTTACTGTCAAATTCAATTGACACACACATTTTGAGAACATATTCTTTGTGTATTTGAATCAGCTTAAAATCTCTTCTTGCTCTTGTTCCATTCCATCCAAATTTGGTGTCTACCTTTGGAAGCAGACATTTCAACACGTTTCTTCTACTAGTTTCAGCCATAGTTTTTCCTAACTAGTACTTAGGTATTTTTCCTTTACTTGATGATTTATATATATCTCCTCATTGCTGCTAACCACTGACTTCCTTCCATTCCTATACTCAGGAGTTTTAGGTCTTTTCCTCTAATCATAATTAATTAGATAGGGAAGGTGGTTGGTATTCTAGGTTAAAACAACTGCATGTCTGTTCTGGAATATGATACAAAATTCTCATGAGGTTTAAGCATAAAAAATCATGAAACTTTATATTTAAATCTGATTGCTTTGGGACTTATTCATAATTTCAGAAAATATGCTCCTGCTTTTTTATATTGATTCTAGAGAGAAGTTTGGAAAATATCAAGTGGATTAAACATTCACCACAAATAATTATTGAGCTACATCTTGTCACACCTTGTAGTAGGTGCTTTGGGATATGCAGAGACGAGAGGCCAAGGCTCTTCCGTTAAAGAACATACAGTTTAACTGAAGAAGGTTGACTAGAATTATGCAGAGTAAACTGGGGGGAAAGGTTGTTGTTGTTGTTGTTGTTAAGGTGCCATCCAGTCGGTATCTTAGCGACCCTCATAGGGTTTTCAATGGCAGACTGTTCCGGGATTGCCTTGGGAGTGGATTGCCAGGTCCTTCTCCCATTTTTGCGGTGCTGGGAATTGAACTCGGGACCTCAGAGATTGCAGCACAGTGCTCTACCAACCGAGCTAAATCCCAGCCCAGGGGGAAAGGTAGTGAGTGGCAAATCAA
This sequence comes from Pedetes capensis, assembly GCA_007922755.1. Lineage (NCBI taxonomy): Eukaryota > Metazoa > Chordata > Mammalia > Rodentia > Pedetidae > Pedetes > Pedetes capensis. The sequence continues at coordinate 98,475 of VMDO01002547.1, read as the reverse complement.
TCTTACAGGTAAGGTAGGAAAGGCTTCTTAGAGAAGAAAGTATGATGCTTGAGCTGGGCCTCAAAACTCAGGAGGATACTTAACCTCCAAGACTATAGTTATGTTGGAGGCCAGGCTGAGTTACTTGGCAGAAACATAAGCAGTAGAGAAAGTTGTCTGGCATATTAATAAGTATAACTGAAAGCCTAGGTGTGTAGAAGAGGACGAGGTAGATGTAGTCATATAGCATGGGCAAGACAAAGGAAGCAGAGGCTTAAGGAGAGCTTATTTAGCATACTAAGGAATGTGGAGTTTTTCCTCTAGCTATCATTTAATCCTTCCAATAGTCTTTTTACAAATAAGAAAACTGAACTTTGGAAAGATTAACTTTCTCAAGGTCACACAACTAGTAAATGTTGTTGTTGTTAGGTGCCGTCGAGTCACTGTCCAATTTAAAGCAACCTTATGTACAACAGGTAAAACACTATTGTTAGTGCTTCTCTACTTGTTCATAGAGTTTTCAATGGCTGATTGTTTTTTTGGGTGTGGGCTGCCAGGTCCTTCTCCCAAGCCTACAGCACCTGGTGTTCCCACGCAGTCTCCCATCCAAGAACTAACCAGGCCTGATCCTGCTTAGCTTCCAAGATTGAAGGGATCAGATGCCACAGTGGTATGGCTATAGGCCAACTAGTAAATAACATAGAGGAATTTAGATCCAGGAATCCTAATTTCAAAGCCTGTGCTCCTATCAGATATGAGGCACTGGAAGAACTGCTGAAGAGCTTTAAATAAAGAACAGACATAATCAGTTTTGTGTTTTATAAAAATCACTCAAGTATAATGTTGAGCTCCAGTATTAGAGCTTCTTCATTTATCTGTCACTTCACAGAATGATTTCTAATTATTACATTCACAGAATGATTTCTAATTATTACATTAGAGCTACTAATAGACACATAAGATTAATAGCTGAGGTTAGGTTTAGGAACTCCTGAAACTACTATCAACCAAAAGTGGCACAGCAGTTTATTTAAAGTGTAATTGTCTCTTGTTCACCTTGCTAATTTTATGTGCCAGTATCTGTGTTACAACATTGTATAATAGGCAGCAGAAGGACCAGGACGTTTATAGGTAACAAAACAAAACTTCTTTTTTTGTTTTGCATTTGTTCCAAGAAGTTCAAGATTATACCTTGGACAAATCTTTGATAATTATCCATTCTTGCATCATAATGTTTTGGTCTTTATTACTTATTTTTAATATTAAAGTTAAACTTTATTTCCCCAGAGTTAATTAGCAAGGCATGGCAGGAAACATTTTTTAAAAATCAGATACAGGTAAAATCCTTTAGCAAAGAAATATTTGGTTTCACAGTTAATTTAGTGTGGTAGTGTTCAAGTTAATTTGGCTATAAGAAATTTTCAATCAGAAGTAAATATAAGGAGCATTTTCTCTATTATCCTACTGTTACAGAAACAGTACCTAATTTTGTTATCACTTTTAAAAATTCAGACACTAACAAATGGGGTTCATTTAGCTTTCTTATATTGTCGGGATAAAGCCACTTACCAGTTTTAAGTATTATTTCAGAAATATATCCAAGAACAGTGGCACATGCTGGTTATCCCAGTGACTCAGGAGGCTAAGCAGGGTTGCAAGTTCAGGGCCATCGACAGCCTGTGTAACTTAGCAAGACCCTGTCTCAAAGTAAAAAATGCAAATGCGATTGGATGGGCAGCTCAGTGGTAGAATGCTTGCAAAGTATGCACAGGGCCCTGAGTTCAGGCCACTTGCACTGCATTAAAAAAAATAAAAGTTCCTTATGTTGTATTAGAAATTTGTCATAAGAAGCCATGTTCAATAAGTGATTTCTTAATAAGGAAATTTTATAGGTGTTCCATTTATAAAGATTATACATTTCCTGTAATTGGTTCCACATTATAAAACTTCCCCATGTCAGATTCTCTTCCTTACTACCACCCCTCTTTTGTATAAAATTAAAAACAAGGTATGTTTTCATATGAAAAATTATTTCTTGAAACAGGAATCCTTGTGCTAGTGCTTTTGCCTAATCCCATGCCAGGTGTGCCCTGTGCCAGAATACTTAGTTGGGCTGTAAGTGAGGTCTATAATCCAGCCCACACACCACACTTCTAGCTGTGTGCCTTGAACAGGGAAACATTCACCTGGAAGATGGTTGCCCTTTTCCCAGTTCACACAGAGAGCCAATATGGTCTAGCACCTGCACTCTTTTCTCTCAAAGATATGTTAGGATACTGAGCTCTTATTGAAATAAAGAAGTCTTATCATATTGTCTTAAGTCTCATTCTAAAAGACAGGGGTTGGAAAAGCATGTTTTGCCCAGTCTTTTGACTACAACATGTGAGGCATAATTAATTCAAATCATTTTGTACTTGCTGTTCTTTCTGCCTGAAATGCTTTTCTTTCAGATATTACTCACTCACTCCCTGAGATCTTGACCCAACTATTAACCTTCTGCTTGAGGCTCTGCCTGACCTCTGTATTTAAAACTACAACCACTTCCTCCAACACTTCTCTCTCTCCACTCTTAATTTTCCTCTCTAGTGCTTATGACCGTTGTACTGTGTTTTAAGTATTTCTTTGTGTTCTAAGACTCTAGAATTTTTCCTGTTTTGTTTTCTGCTATATTTTTACAGCTTAGAATGTCAGGCTCATAGTAGGACATTCAGTTTATTGAATGAATAACAGAATAGAGAATTTCCTATGTACTCTGTTATTTCCTACAAAATTTCCCACTATAATCACAAAAGCTTAGTAAGTATTAAGGCGTGGTGATTGAGTAATAATTGAAGGCTTTCATTCTGAAGGCAGAATGCTGAGGTTCAAATCCCATGTTCATTTTTAGAGACTCACTGTATGTCTGTTTTCTCATCTTTTTGTTTTGTTTTGTTTGGATAGTCTTGCCACGTAGCTCAGGATGACCTCAAACTTGCAATCTTCCTGCCTCTACCTCCCAAGTGATGAGATTATGGGGGTGCATCACCACACCTGGCACTGTTTTCTCATTGTTAAGATGAACATATTCGTATCATAAAGTTCTTAGGATTAGATGAATTAATAGCTACTTCGAACATGCTGAGCCCATTGAAAGTATCAACATGAGTTGTTAATTTGGTGCCTTAATCTAAGGAAAGGAGGGCTGAAGTGTAACATACTTATTCTTTACACACTTATTAAGGGCCTACTATTGTCCCAGGTATTATGGTAACACAGAAGAGAAGGCACAGTTCCTACCCTAAAGAAGCGCCCAGTCTGAGATGACATTAATGTAGGCACTTTGCTTCATGAGGTCACATTTTATTCAAGGGAGAAGAGCTGTAATATTGTGTGCTCTCTCATAGCAGATAACATGAGATATGTACCTTTGTTTGTTTGTTTGTTTGTTGAGATAAGGTCTTGCGTGGAGTTCAGCCTGGCCTCAAATTTACAATGATCTTCCTTCCTCAGCCTCCAGAGTGCTGGGATTACAGGTTTGTGTTACCACATCCATCATAAGAGATGGATTTGAGCTTGTTAATTAAAGTCAATAACAATAATGTTTCTTACCTTAAGAGAGTTTGTAGTCAAGTTGGGGAGCACACAAGTCAGTATGTATCTTCATGGATTTATTACCTCCAATGACATAATTAGATGTTGCAAGTAAATTGGAAAACTTTGTAGTATAAAAATTTCTAACTTTAAGGTGTGAATGGAAGGCTTATTTTAAAATTCAGTCTTTAAGCAAAAATTTATGAATATTTTCTCACTTTTCCCTCATCCTTCATATTGTTTTGCTTTTTTCTTCAGGTAGTTTTTCAGACTAATGTATTACCAAGATGGAGAAAAAATTAACATGAATAGATAAGAGAACATCATAATAATAATTTTATCTGTACTCAGGGCCGAGGTTTAGGTCAGTTGGTAGAGCTTCTGCTCTGCACTCTCTGAGGACTGGGTTGGATCCCCAGCACCACAAAAATGGGAGAAGGATATGGCAGTCCGCTCCTGAAACAACCAGCCATGGAAAACCCTATGAGGGTTGCTATGAGTTGGACCTGACTCCATGGCTCCTAACAACAAAATGCACTGATTGTACTAACCTTTTAAAACCTATTTTTCTTATGGAATATCATAATTATGTCTGACGTCATGTAATTTTTTTTTTTTTCCCTAAGAAATTCTTGCTATGTAGTCCAGACTGGCTTGAACTTGCATTCCTCCTGCCTCAATGTCAGGAGTGCTGGGATTATAGGAATGTGCCACCACACTTGGTTTGAATATTATTTAAGTCTACTGACAGGCTTGTGTGTGACTAAAAATATTGTTAATGTTTTCGTTCCTACAGTAGTTATTCATTTAGCATTTATAGATTCAGGTGACCTAAACTGATTAATTGCATATATATGTGTCTGTGTGTGTATACATATGTTGTTACATATATTATTTGCTTGTTATTATTTTGCTGTGTTTGGAGGTTGAACCCAGGACCTCACACATACTTTGCAAGTGCTTTACCTCTGGGCTGCACCCCTAACCCATTTTTTATTTTTTATTTTGAGTCAGGATCTTGCTAAATTACAGAGGCTGCCTCTGGCCTCTAACTTGTGATCATCCTGCCTTCGCCTCTCAGATTGCTGAGATTGTAGGCATGTGCCACCATGCCGGGCCATTACATATATTTTTATCCCTGCAGCTAGCATCTAATTAATGTAATATTTCATAACTGCAGATATACATATATAAGGAAAATATTCAAGGTAAAAATGTGAAGAAGTAGTATTGCTGTACATTCTTAGCTAATTTGATATAAAGGCAAACTTTTTGAAATGCAGCTCCAGTGTTCATTTTCGTTATAAAGAAAACTTTTATTACCTCTAGTACCTCTCCATTCTCTGTTCTATAATACTGTTAACAAAAACTGTTTCATAATTTTACATGAATAAAGGCAGATTGCAAAATAGTATGTATAATATCATTTGATTTTTGTTTAGCATATATTTATGCTTTTTAAAAGTAGAATGTACACCAGAATCTTAGTGCTGATTATCTTTGCGTGTAAATACTTATAAAAGTGTCTCATAAAGAATATTAATGTTACCACTCTTTTTCCCTTCGCAGAATCTGATATTGATGCTGCCACTGCAATGATACTTTTAAATACTTCTATAGAACAAGGGATTTTAGAATGTAAGCAATCACGCTTTTCTTTTCAAAATACGTTTTTGTGAGTGCCTTTTCAAATTTAACTTAGAATAGAAAATGTTTAAATGTCATGGCAAAATTACTTCTTTCACACTAAATTGGGTTTTAATCTGAATAACTTAGTTTCTATTTTATCACATTTCCATTAATTTACACGAGTAAGTTGAAAGATTGAAGTTAATGCTGTGAGAAATTTATTTTTGATCACAAAACAGGGAGGGGGTACATTTAAAAAATAAAGTTGAAGAGCTAAAAATAAAAATAAAAGCTATAGGCTAGGCACAGTGGCTCACGCCTACAATCTCAGCTACTCAAGAAGTGCAGGCAGGAGTATGCCAAGTTCCAGGCCAGAGGCATCCTGCATAACTTAGTGAGACCTGTCTCAAGATAAAAAATAAAAAAGGGTCTAGGAGTGCACTGCAGGGGTAGGGTGCTTGAAAAGGGTGTACAAGGCCCTGGGTTTGGACCCTCGGTACCATAAAATTAATTAATTAATTAAAGCTGTAAATAAGAAAATAAGACAAGTGCCTGACTCCAGAGGAAGCCTGTGCAACTTTTTGAGACCTTGTCTCAAAAAGTGAAGAGGCTGTGTGTATAGTTCAGTAGTAGAGCATTTGCCTAGCATGCCCAAGGCCCTTGGTCAACCACCCAGTACTTTAAAAAAAAAAAAGTGCACATATATATTTGAAGGCATATTTATAACTTAGAATAGGAGAAACTTCTCTAAAATACAAAATCCATAAGGGAAAAGATGAGTAAATTTAATCAAATGTCAGAAGGTTTTAGAGTTCTGATGACAAAAGATACCTTTAGGAAAAATAGCAAAAGGATCTGGGAGTATAGTTTAATGGAAGAGGGCTAGCTTAGCAGGTTTGATCCCCAGGACCACCACTACCACCGCCACAGCAACAACAACAAAAAAGCAAGAAAAGTAACACAAAATACTAGCAAAAGTATTTTAAATAGAGGGTTAATATTGAGTATATAAAAGGGTTAATATTGAGTCTCTATCAACAAAAACAACATATAGAGAAGATCTTACAAGTAAGAAGAAAACAGTTCAACAGAAAGTCAGCAAAATATATGAATAGGTTGGTCTCACATGTGAAAAGATGTGCAACTCTTGTAAAAATTAGGGAAATGCCAAATAAAACAATTTAAAATTTTCAGTTTCTTTTTGGTTAGGAGATTTTTAAACTTTAAATGATCAATAGTATGGGAATAGGTTTTATCATACACTTTGGTGTTTATCAGTACAGCCATTTTAGAGGGCAATTTGGTAATACCAATTACAATTTAAAATGTATATATCCTTTTACTTATCAATTCTGTTTCTTGATATCAATCCTAGAAATTTATTGTTTTTAAAATTATTATTAAATGATTTGCATATATATGAGAAAAAGTCATCCAGAAGAATTTTCATTCCAGCTTTATTTGTACTAGTGAAAAATTGGGAACAAACTAAATATCAACAAGGAAACAGCTAAACAATTGTATATAAGGCATTCTGTGCAAATAGTTCAAAATAATTATCCGTGGAAAGGTCAAGATGTTTTTAGATGGTTCAAAAATGTTTTAGATTAATGCTCACAGAATATGATCTGGGTAAAAAAGAAAAAAGCCTACCAAACATTACTAACCTAAAGCACTTACTGCTCAGGAATGATACAGTAGTTTTCAGTAGTCTGTGTTTGCAGTCAGATGCATTTGACCTATTGATAGAAGCTCTGTTTTCCATAGGTGAGAAGCCTCTTCCTCTTAAAACATCATTGCAAAAAAAGAGGAATTATAGCAATGCATTTAATCATCCCAGTGTTGTACGATTACAAGAGAGTGATTCTTTGGCCACCAACATTGATCCAAAAGAAGATCACAATTACAGTGCAAGTAACATGGCAGCCCAGCGCTGTGCCTCCAGATCTAGCGTGTCTTCTCTTTCTTCTGTGGATGAAGTATATGAATTTATCCCAAAGAGTACCCACGTGGGAAGTGATGGCAGCGAAGGATTTCATAGTGAAGATGACACAGATGTTGATTATGAAGATGACCCTCTTGGAGACAGTGGCTATGCATCACAGGCTTGTGCAGGTAACTCTCAAAAAGGGCAGCCAGGCAAAAAGATGCGAAAACAGTCATGTCAAGAAATTGATGAGGAGCTCAAAGAAGCAGCTGGATCTCTGCTCCACCTTGCTGGAATTCGTACATGCCTAGGTTCTCTAATAAGTACTGCAAAAACACAAAGTCAAAAGCTACGGAAAAAATAGAAATACTTAACACTGGAAAAGTATTTTAAAGTGTGGCAATACTCTTTTACTTAATTTGTTACAAGGGATATCAAAGCCATAATAGATTTCTTCAGTTTTGGGGTGAGAGAGGGGTGCCAGTTGTTCCTTTTAAAACATTTTTGGTTGCTTTTTTTCTTTTTTAAAATTGCTGTTAGGATCATGCCCATTCATAAGTATGTGATATAAAGGCCTAAGAGCATAATTTCTATGATAAGTGTCTCCAAGATTTGGAAAATCCCCAGCTTCTGTCTTAAGCTTGTAGGAAAAATCTCTCAAAATATAAGATTTGGCAACTCTATGACTTTTTGCATTTCCTTTCCAATCTGAAATTAACTATACTTATTGATATAGCTGAGAATTTTGCTGATATCTTTCTCATGTACTACCCTCCTGACATACAATCTAGTAGGATAAGATATGGAATTTTTTATTTTGTCTTCTTTTGTTTGTTTGAAATTATTACTTTCAGCATGAGCAAGATCAAATATAATTTGGAAAAGGTTCTAGATGTCCAGAAAGTTCTTTCTGGTTACTTGGGTAGAAAAGACAACAATTCTAAGATTTAGAAAAAAACAATTTGGGAATATGATTTCATCTAAGGCTCTAACTCCTATTACCTTAGTATATTTGAAATGTTTTTACTTCACAGATAGTGCATAGCATTCATTCGGGCCTTATTCTTTTCCCAAAGTGCTTTGCAGCCATTGTTTTAAGTTTTAGCCACTAGCTGTTTTTGTTGAGTAGAAATTATCCAGTGAGAGGATATAGCCATAGAGTGTGTCATGGATTAACACTCACTTTGTCATACTTTTGCAATAAGAGAATCTTTCATTTGCTTTCTAAATACACTGCACTCTGAGAGTCTTGTAACAGAAGGAAGTGTAATAAAACATTTTGAATGCTTATTACTTATATCATCATAAGTAAATGTAAGTCATTGAGGGAAAACCTTTCCAAGCTTTGTATGAATTAAAATTATATATATACTGAATTAAATTTAAAACAATTTAGTAACACTATAGAGATAACATACCTTCAGGGATTTCAAAATTCATCTAAAATTAGATCTTATACAAAACTTTTTGAGGAAACAGTAATAACTTTGTGTGCCAGTAGTCTCGCTAAAAGTGTCTCCTCACCCCAGTGCTAGAGGTTTGAACCCAGGACCTCAAACATGCCAGATAGGTGCTCTACCATTGAGCTGTATCCAGCCCCCCCTCCCTTTTTTTTGTATTTTGAGACAGGATCTCACTAAGTTGCACAGGCTCCCTGTGGCCTCAAACTTTTGATCCTCCTGCCTCAGCTTCCTGAGTTGCTGGGATTACAGGTGTACACTATAGCACCCTGCTTAAAAGATTTTATATTATTATTCCAAAAGTGCATTCACTTGGGTGTTTAAAGTATTTGAACAAATCTGCTATATGAAACAGTTTTCATATGATTTTATAGTTTGACTGTGTTATTCAAAAAGAACAAAGGATACTAAATCTCTTATTTATGTATTTTTTTTACAATAGTGGGAGCAGTTTTCCAAAAGATCTTATCTCATAATACATCCTATGTCATAGACAATGACCTTGTTTTCATATTTCTCATAATTTTTGTGCATTTATGTACATACACACATATACAGTTGGGCTGATGATATTAATTTTCTGCTTTTAGCCATTTTTATGACTGAAAGCATTTGCTTGGAAGTTTTTAAGAGACAAATGCTTTTGTTTTAACTTGTCAGTTTTATTTGGGCAAAACTATCAAATAAGAAGAGTGATAACAAAAGCATTTTTTTCAATTGATAAGATTTTAAGCCAGGGTGACAGCATTGATATTCTCTATCCTGTTTCCACAGTAATTATAACTGAATTTGGATAGCCACATTAATGGAATTGGTGCTCCTGAAATATAGTAATTGTTTAATTTGTTAATAGTGCAGAGTGAGTTATTTTGAATTTTTCTTCCTCATAAATGACACATGTTCAGGAAGTTATTAGCCTCTTTTACAATAGACAATGAATAAAACACCAAAAAAAAAAAAAAAAAAAACCCAAAATGCTTTTTGCCACAGTGTAAATAGAAAAGAGATTATAAAAAATAAATTTAAGGTTACAATGTTTTGAAGGTGTTTACCATGGCCCTCTGAATCAACTTTAGTAATCCCCTCCATCCCCACTCCCTGCCATCCTGTGGATTGAACCCAGGGGTTATACATGCTAGTCAGGTGCTTTATCCCTGGCTTTATCCCTAGCCCTGTAACAGTGTTTCAATGATCTGGTTCCATTTTATTTTGTTCTATTGAAATTCTGTACCAAAATTCCACAAATGATCTTGGTTGCTTTCCATTAGGTAATACTCTTTATAAGTAAAGGAAAATGATCTAAAATAAGGAAGAGGAGAGTTATTCTCAGCTCTAATAGGGATCTTCAAAGTTTTTTATCTGGATATATTAACAAATTCCTTGGTTTTTCTCTCCTTCAGTGTACCCTTACCACAAATTTAAATGTTTAAGCTACAGTCAACCTTACCAAGGATGGTAAATACTTAAGCACTAAAAGCTAATAGAATTTACACAACATTTTACACTTAATTCATGTATAGAATTCAGTGCATCACTTTCTATTTGCTAATATACCAAGGCAATTATTTTCAAGAGGAAGAATCTTTTTAATTATAGTCCCCTTATTATGACTTCCATGGACATTATAATCTCATTCCTCAAATGTGTTGAGTGAGAAAAACAGCTCATAACTACCCAGTTAAGGAAAATCATTCCAATTTCTGTGGACTGGAAATTGTATTCCCAATAATAATTAACAAATTTTGCCATAATAAAACAGCCTGGAAACCCCAGAGAGGTTACATATTTTTCAACGTATTTTAAAACTACTTTAAGATGACACATAATTTGCCTTATATCAAAATAATATGTGATGTTGCAAGCAGTTCTAGTTGATAATAAATCTCTATAGATCCCTCGTCTTCACACGATTGATCTTTATCTTTCACATCCCCCATCGAATCAGTGTGTTTTTTGAATATACAGTTTTGAAATTTATTTGTGCAATATTTTACTAAATTAGTTAATGTTTTACTTTTCAAATTCAGAGGAAGAAAACATTACCTGTATTAGTGGAAAAGTTAACTATTGGTGGATCCACCTCTCTTTTTCCTCCTTGGCACCTTTCCTGTCCTCATAGCCAGCATGACTTCTCTTAACTTAGAGTCCTTTGTATATTGTAAAGTCTAGTATATATATTTTTTCTTTTGCTACTTTCTGAGGCATTATGTAAAAGGTTCATACTAGGTGGCCAGTTAAATATATGTTAGTATACATTGAAAGCTAGAGAAAGTGTTAAGGAGGGAATGTATGTGTCTTGGTAGACCAGGAGGCCTTTCCCAGCAATTTAAGCAACAGATGTGAATACTTCACAAAACCGTAAAGACTATTGTCTTAAATACTACAATAACTTAACATTCTTTTGTAGAGACTATAGCATTTAATTAAGAAAACTTGAGGCTTTCTGGTTTACATATACTTTATAGTTTTTTGTTAGCATGAAATGTTTAAGCTTTGATTTAAACAGAGTTTACTTCAATGTTAATGATGTAGTCAGAATATTTATTGGAAGGCAAATAGGATATTTTAATGTTATATCTGCCATTTTTTGTTAAAGTACATTCTTTGCATCTAACTGCCAGTGCCATTGTCAAAACTTGTTTTTAAAATTATTGTACATTTTTTTATGAAACTAAGTGCTTAATTTTAAAGTATTATGTTGCCATCATACAGTGTATAAAAATGTATAATTGCCAATGCATTGTGTTATTTATTTTTAAATGAAAGTATAAGAATGCTTTCTGATTCAAGAAATTTGTTATTAAAACTCTTTTCTGATGTAGCATAAAAATTGTCTTGAGTTTAACTGCCAGTAGATGACCACAAGTGAACCACTTTCTCAGTTGCCAATGTTTGCTTATATTAAAAACAACTTACAGATGTTTAGTTTTTGTATCTAATCTGATTATTAAAATGTTTATAAAGTTTATTTTTACCAAAGAGATGCAATTCATTATGATAAAGTATTACAGAATAAATGTTTTATAACATTTCTGTGTTTTCTGTTCTTTTGGGGGGGTAGTGTAGATATTGGATGGCTCATACTTTCTCTCTCTCTCTTTCTCTCTCTTTCTCCATTGCTTGGTTACAAAATTAGTCATATACATGAAAAAGTTTCAGTTTCAAAATTTTTAAAAATCTGGGTTGGTTTATTTTTTGAGATGGCCTTTTTTTCCCCATGAGAGTTTTTTTCTCAGATATTCAAATTATGCACATCACTAATTCCATGATGATTTTATACATATTATGCATTCAAACTATTCTGCTAATCATGTTTGTTTATTGTATTGAAGAGTTTCTGGAAATAAAATTGTTGTTGTTGTTGTTAGGTGCCGTCAAGTCGGTGTCCGACTCATAGTGACCCTCTGTACAACAGGGGAAACACTATTGTCAGTGCTTCTATGCTGTTCATAGGGTTTTCAATGGCAGATTGATTTTTGGGAGGGGGATGCCAGGTCCTTCTCCCAAGCTTACAGCTTCTGGTGTTCCCAGACGGTCTCCCATCCAGGTACTAACCAGGCCCAACCCTGCTTAGCTTCTGAGATCTGACAGGATTGGATGCCACAGGGCTATGGCTGCAGGTGGAAATAAAATAGTTGTGTTATATTTTGATTCGAAATTGGTAGTCAAAGGATTAAACTCACAATCCTTCTGCTTCAGCCTCTCAGGAGTGCTGGGATTCCAGGTGTGTGCCACTGTGCCCAAATAAAATAGTTTTCTTGGTTTTTACACACCATCTTAATAATTAAAATCTAAAACTGTTAATTTATTCTCTTCCTAAAGTTAGACTTTCCCCCTATTTATTTACATATGTGATATTTTGAAAAACAGGAAAAATTGAGTGGATTGTGAAGTTAAGTTTATTTCTAAGAACTGTAGTGTTGGTTCAAAAATATCAATAATACCATCTGTTTGAAAATGAGGATATCCACTATAAAATGGAATACTCTACAAGCAACATTTTTATCTTAAATTTCCAAGCCCTCTTGAACTTCTGTCTTGGTAATTTAAATAGTATTTTCTACATGGATTTACTTATTTGAAATGAACCAAATGAGACAGCCATTTTGATTTTAAACTACCGCTACTCCTGCTCTCTGCCTTCTAATGCATCCCTTTGAAATAAAGTCATTGAAAAGTTATAACCATTTCAAAGTCATGTGTTTTTCTGACAGTTTTATTCTCACTATTCTATTCTCCAGTTTCTAGTTTATACTAGGTCTGAAAAGAGAAATTTTTATATTTTAGAAAAATTATTATAATGGGTTAAAATGCATTTAATCTTTTCCTCAGTTTTAGGTTATACTAATTTGATAGTTATTTTTTAAAACTGGAAATAAAACTATCATAAAATGTACCAAAACAGATGTTAAATTGTTAGAAATCTTTAAGAATAAAAAAAATTACTCTTAGGAATATTAGTAATATATTAGAATATCTTAGAATATATTGGTATTAGCCAGGCATGTGCCTATAGTCCCAGCTACTGGGGAGGCTGAGGCAGGAGGATCACTTGGCCCAAGGACTTTGGGGCCAGCCTGAGCAGCATAGTGAAATCCCATCTCAAAGAAAAAAGTTGCATGACATTTGAAATAGAGGAATATTTATAAGCTATCAACTGAATGTTAAAGGAGCTATGTGCTACAGAGAGAATATAGCCATACTTAAGGGATATTCCTATTCAAAAAGTTGGCTTGCAAGCCTGTTGAAAATGTAGGAGCACTTTCTAGTGAACTTTGGGCAAAGTATAAAGGCTTAGCTCCTACTGTATTGCAGAAAGAATTCTTATTCATTGCTTGTTGGAATACAAAATAGCATAGCCACCTTAGAAGACAGTTTGGCCATTTCTTACAAAACTTACATATAATTCCGTTTCTTGCTATTTACACAGATGAGTTGAAAATACAAAACACCTGTACACAATTGTTATAGCAGCCTTGTTCATAATTGCCAAAACTTGGAAGCCACCAAGATATCCTAGTATATGAGTGGATGAAACTGTAGTACACATCCAAAACGAGGGGATATTATTCAGCAATAATGAAACAGCTATCAACATTTCTCCAAAGAAGATGCATGTGAAAATGTGCTTGACATTAATAATTATTAGTGAAATGCAAATCAAAACCACAATGAGAAACCACCTCGTCTATTAGGATGACTACTATAAAACAATTTTTAAAATGCCAGTGTCATTTGTATGATGATGTAGAAAGTAGAAAAACTGGAGCCTTTGTGCAATTGAAAGTGGTACAGCAACCATGGAAAGCAGAATGGGATTAAAATTAGTGGAAATTAAAAACGGTTGCAACCACTGTGAAAAGTAATGTGGACACTTCTCAAAAATAGAATTACTATCTCATCCAGCATTTTCACAATCTAAAGTCAGGTGCTCTGGTGCACACCTGTAATTCCAGTGAATTGGGAGGCTAAGGCAGGAGAATCACAAGTTCAAGGCCAGAGGCAGCCTGCACAACTTAGACCCTGTCTCAAGATAAAAGGGGCTGGTGCAGCTCAGTAGTATAACACTTAAGCAGGCCAGCATGAGGCCTTAGGGTTCAGCCCCCCAGCACACACACACACACACACACACACACACACACACACACACACACACACACACACAAAGAGGGTCTCAGGTAAATATTTGTACACCCTTATTTATGAAGAAAGGCACAGTCACTGGCCTAAATAGGGACTTTGGCTCTATTTTGTCCTTCTCTGGCTCTATTTTGTCTCTATAACTTTTTTCCTCCTAAGTCACTCTCTTGCAGCTTATCTTGGATTCCAGAGAGACGACTGATCTATAAACATTTTTATGACAAAGGACTGAAACTACTACTAAGCAACAGCAAGCCTTGCAGGAAGGTCACCCATGATATCATTCCCAAAAAAGGGGCAATTACCTGTGATGGTGAGGCTGCACCCTGGAGCAGGAAGAACCATCTCATAGGAACCAAATTGCTCCCCTCTAGGGATGACAGTGATAATGACTTCTCTAGAATCCCTTGCCGAACTAGAACTGATAATCAGACCACTGGCCCAACCAAGACCACGGATCCTGACAGCTATGAGATCCCAACACATACACACATCCTTTGTTTCTCTTTTCTATGAAATCTCAAAGTTCCTGTTAGCCCCTTGAAAATGGGCTTGGGGGTCACTCAACCCCTTTATCTCTTCTTCCCAAAGTGATCACATTGATGAAATCTCCTTTGTCTGCCCTTCACTACTACTTATCTCTTTGATTGGGATGGGCAGCCAAGACTTCTCTGTTGGGACTCACAAAGATGGTGCTTTTGCCCTAAAGCTCCAGTCACATTTGTAGGAGCATTATTCACAATAGCCAAAAGGAGGATGAGCAACACAAATGTTCATCAGTAGGTGAATAAAGAAATCATGGTACAAACTGGACGCGGTGGTGCACACCTATAATCCCAGCAGCACCGGAGGCAGAGGCAGGGGGATCGCAAGTTCGAGACCAGAGGCAGTCTATGTAATTTAGCGAGACCCTGTGTCAAAAAAAGTAAAAAAAAAAAAGGGGGGGGGGCTGGGGTGCAACTCAGTGGTCCAGCACTTGCAAAGCATGCAAGCACAAGCACAAGGCCCTGGATTAAAGCCCCAGTACCACCAAAAAAAGAAAAGAAAAGAAAAGAAAAGAAAAAGAAAAAAAATTAAGGTACCTACATAAAACATTAAAATTAGTGGAAATTCAAAATGGTTGCAACCACTATGAAAAGTAATGTGGACACTTCTCAAAAATAGGATTACTATCTCATCCAGCAATTCCACTTGTGGGTATATACTCTCAAAAGAATCTAAAGTCAGGTGCTCTGGTGCACACCTGTAATTCCAATGACTTGGGAGGCTAAGGCAAGAGGATCACAAGTTTTTTAGTCAGGCTTAAAAGAGAAAGAAAAGTTGACATGTTACAACACAAATGAATCTAGAGGATATTTATGCCAAGTGAAATAAGCCAGCTACAAAATGACAAATACTGTATGATTTCACCTATATGAGGTACTTACAGTAGTAAAACTGATAGAGACAGAAAGTAGAGGGGTGGTTGCCAGGGGCTGTGTGGGGAGTATGGGGAATTGTTATTTAACAAGCATGAATGAGGTTTGCAAAATGGAAACAGCTCTGGAGATTGGTTACACAACAATGTCAATGTAGCTAACACTACTAAATCATACAATTTAAAGTAGTTAGGTTAGTAAATTTCGTGTTATGTATATTTTACCACAATTAAGAAATAAAAAAGAAATGAGCTATTTGGCCATGAAAAGACAGAAGAAATGTTAATGCATATTACTAAGTAAAAGAAACAAAACTAAAAAGGCAATATATTGTGATTCCAATATAACCTGGAAAAAGCATCACTATAGAGATGGTAAAAAGATCAGTATTTGCCAGAGGCTTGGGAGGAAGGAGGGAAAGATGACTAGATGGAGTATGGGAGATTTTCAGGGCAATGAAACAATTCTGTATAATACTATCATGGTGGATTCATGTCATATGTTTGTCAAAACAGAATGTATAACACCAAGAGTGAAACCCTAATGTAAACTATGAGTTTTAGTTAATAATATATTAATATTGGCTCATCAAACGTAACAAATGTACCACACTAATGTAAAGCATTAATAATAACAACAAGGGCTGAAGTGAGAGCAGGAACAGGTTTGTTGTTTGGTGCCATCAAGTAGAGTCTCATAGAGACCCTCATAGGGTTTTCAACGGCTCTTTGTTTCTGGAGTGGATTTGCTGCCTCCTTCTCCTATTTTTGCAGTGTTGGGGATAAAAATCCTGGTCCTCAAAGAGTACGGAGCAGCCCTCTACCAACTGAGCTAAGCTCCAGCCCCAGGAAAACGATGTTGGGACTGGAAAAGGACTCTCTCTTTTTGCTCATTTTTTCTTATGAACCGAAAACTACTGTAAAAAATAATCTATTTATTAAAAAACGAAACAGCTGACAACAAAGGTTCCAGTGATCAAAACTGCAACAGTTGAGCACCAAAATAGATAAAGTAGGATTAAGTTATATCCCAGTGTTTGAAATAAGTGTCCATGAATCCATATTGATACAAATAAATGGTGAGCTGGACAGGGTGCCTCAGGCCTGTGATCCCAGCTGCTTGAGGCTGAGGTGGGAAGATTGCTCTGAGTTTGAGGCCAGCCTGGGCTACATAGCAAGTTCCAGGCCATGCTGGGACACATGGGGAGACCCTATCTCAAAAAAAAAAAAAAAAAAAAAAAAAAAAAAAAAAAAAAAAAAAAAAAAAAAAAAAAAAAAAAAAAAAAGGCAGCAGAAAGTATTGTTTCTCTAAACTGGTACACATACTGTTGTATTTTATTAGCAAATTGTTTTAGAGTGTGAAATCTTACCTATCCTCATTCATATATTAAAATACTAAACTATATACTTACAACCTTTTTTTTTTTTTTTGAGACATCTCACTGCAGCCAAGGCTGGCCTGGAACTTGCCATGTAAATCGAGCTGTCCTGGAATTTGTATCAATCCCCCTGTCTCAGCCTCCCAAATGCTGGGATTACAGGTGTGCACCACCACACCCAGCTTCGTACTTACTACTTTTAAATGCAATTGGAACTAAGCCATCCAAGTTTTTTAGAGGTGTAAGGGATTAATGAAGAATAATTTTATTTAATTTATCTGATACATTTCATTAAGTAATTCAATCATTTGCTTATGATCTTGTTTATAGTATTGGATTTCTTAATAGGTGGAGGAAAGGTAAATAAGCAGCTGCATCTTAATCAATTTATAGTACTCTGAGTTCTACCCTTGGGCCTTGGCTCACCCACTTACTGATTTACTTTTATTTATTCTTTTTATTTTTTTTTTGCGGTGCTAGGGGTTGAACCCAGGCCTCGCGCTTGCATGCTCTGCAAGTGCTGGACCACTGAGCTGCACCCCCAGCCCTTTTTTTTTTTTTTTTTTTTTTTGAGACAGGGTCTCACTAAATTACACAGATTTCCTCTGGTCTCGAACTTGTGATCCTGCAGGCTCCGCCTCCCAAACCACTGGGATTACAGGCGTGCACCACCGCGCCTGGCCCCACTTACTGATTCTTTAGGGAACTGCCACCAAGCAAATGCTTCAAGAACTCAGATGTTTTGAGTCTGCACAGTAGGTCAGTAGTAGAGTACTACTAACAGTTGAAAGCCCTGGGTTCTGCCCCCTGCTCTGCACAAACAAATAAAAACACCTCAGGTGTTTGTTATCTTTCTAGTCAAATGGGCAAAAACCAGGGCAGCAGAACTTCCCTTTCATATCATGTTAAAATTTCATTTAAGGTTAGAGATGTAGCTCAACAGTAGAGTGCTTTCCTGGCATGTACAAGGCCCTGGGTTCAGTCCTAGCACAGAGATTTAGAAAACAAAATTTATTTAAGAGGACTCCCACACATTTGCATACCAATATGAATTTTTTTCCTAGGTACTTAGGTGTTGAACCCAGAGCCTCACACATATGTTGTAAATGATCTACCACTGGGCTGCACCCACACCCCGTTTTTTATTTTTTATCTTGAGACACGGTCTTGCTAAGTTACGCAGACTGCCTCTGGTCTCAAACTTGCAATCCTCCTGCCTCTGCCTCCCAAATTGCTGGGATTACAGGTGTGTGCCACCACGCCCGGCTTTTCAATCTAATTCTTAAAAGAAATTATATATATTTTCCCTCAAAGAAAGTTCTTGATAATTCAGAGTTAAGTGTGTTATGGTAACTTGATTCTGTGTATATCCTCTCTTTCCCTTCTTTCAGATGAATTCCCCAGGAAATATAAGATCGGCTTTAACCCACTTCGAGAACACTGACTATTCAAATGAGAAATGACAATCTCCATCTACTTGCAGCCAACTTTGGGGAGAGGCATCGTATACTCACACATTTCAGCGGACACACTACAGGTCATTATCAGTGGCGGTGAAAAGCAGAGCCATATATAATTTATTAGTTCTCTCTTTCTCTAATTGCTTTCCGGTAGAATTGGAGAAAGGAATTCAGGCTCCTTGGTTCCTGTGGGGGGTTTGCCTTTGTTACAGCTCAACCATAAGCTTTACGTGGAGTTGCAGCTTTTGAAATAGAGCATTAATTGGAAGCAATTATCCAATTATACCAGCTGTGACTATGCTGTATACTGAATATTTACCGAGAAAAGAAACCATTTAACAGATGATTTAATATAGCAGCCGGGCATAATGAATCTGCGGGCAGCCCTGCCATCGCATACCGTGTGTCTTCAATGGATGAAATATTCAAGAGTACACAGCATTAGTCAAAATATAAAATAGAAAAGACTATCAGGCTTGATTTTCAAATCAGTGCAAACATGTGTGATGTCAATTTCAAAAGTAGTCGAAGAGCTTATGTTTGTTTATTATCTAAAAATGTGTGAGATTTCTCCAACTGCTTGATTTTAAAAGTAGATATGCTTTCCAATTTAATCACTATTTCTTTTTCTTTTTTACTCTTTTGATACTTCTTATATGTACCCTGAGTCTTATTATAAGTCTGTCCTTGAAATTGATGCTTTGGAACCACTTTAGGTACTTCTCAGATAAGCACCAAGAAAAAGCTGTCTTGTGTGAAATTCCACTCTGCAACCAATGGTGTGATAATGAGCTGCTGGGCAGTTATTTTCTGCCCATGGTCTATTCAGCTTCTCAAGGGCTTGGTGGGGAAAAGCTTTAACTGGGCTAGCTAGCATTGATTAAATGAGTGTGAAGATAATCCATATGCTGTCAAGGAATATTTTTATGGGCAAAAATCCACTACCAACACTTACAATATTGGCTCTACAATAAGTAGAGAGACTGTTCATCAAATTTATTAGCTCTATATTAAAGAAACGAAACAAAAGCACCAAAACACATCGAGACCAACACTTGAGTCGTCTTATTGGTGCTGTCTTGACAAAGAGATGCCATTCCTTCATGTGCTATGATGTCACCTTTGTCCAATCATAACCTTCTTATGAGAGTGGAGGATAACTCTAGAGGCAAGGTGAGTGACAGCAGTAAGCAACAGAGCAGTCACTAGGCAACAAGTTCCAGCCCTCAGTGGAAGAGAATTTTAAAATATTTAACTCTTGTGCCTTCTGGACTTCTTGTTGGTGAACAGCAGGTAATCTCTGGACAAAGGCCCAATTGGAATAATGCAGCTTGTTTCTAAACCCATGCTTTTCTGTGCAACATGATGAAACTTTCTTCTTAGATGGAAAACATTACTCAATACGAAAAGGTTGGTGAAATGTGAAATTTTTAAAACCTTTTTCACAAGGGTCCCATTTAAGCCACACAAGGAGCTCCTTGGTGTTCTAGAATTGTTATTCAATTGCTCCCCATAAGCTGGCTGCCACACAGGTGTGTTGTTGTTGTTAGGTGCTATGGAGTCAGGTCTGACTCATAGTGTTTTCAATGGCTGATTGTTTCAGGACTGCTTTGGGAGTGAACTGCCAGGTCTTTCTCTCATTTTTGCGGTGCTGAGGATTGAACCAGGGGCCTAAGAGAATGCAGCATGGTACTCTACCAACTGAGCTAGACCTCAGCCCCACACAGGTGTGTTGCGGACATAAAGTTACACTACAAAGGACAGTGGAGCTGAAATTAGCCTGCACTCCCTTACCGTGATACGCCTTGGTTAGCACAGTCTGGAGAAGGACATCCATCTAATTTATTGCTCTTCTGTGGTACCATTTTGCAATTTGTCTCCCAGAGCTGGTACTTCTCATTTGCAGAAAGTTGCTGTGTGAGCTCTGGGTGGGGCTATGCAAGAAAGTACATTTTTTTTCCCCCTAACTAGTCAAAAATTCTGCAAGACTGTTCTTCCTCTTTCACATGACTCTGCTGTAGAATATAGGACAGGGCTGGGCAGATCCAGGTGTGGACTGGTAATACTGTTTCCAAACTGGAATTCCAGAATCACCTCATTTTAGATGGCTTTGGTTAGCATTAGGGTTTTACAAAACTAAGTTTTTTGTGTGTGAATTTGAGAGATCTAATAGTTTAACACTATTTTCTGCCTCTCGATAGTTACATAGTATGATGATTTCCTTAAGGGAAATCTTTGTTGCTTTTTTATCCAGATCATAAACCAATTATCAGCACCAAGAGGTGAACTTCTAGAGGACAGTGGTCACCATTTTCTTGTAACAGTGCCTGGCACACAGTGAATATGCATATCTTTTTGCATGAATTGATTAATCAGTTTTCTAATTAGTTAATGGGGCTGGGATTTAGCTCAGTTGGTAGAGTGCTGCACTATAGTCTCTGAGGTCCCGAGTTTGATTCCCAGCACTGCAAAAATGGGAGAAGGACCTGGCAATCCACTCCCAAGGCAATCCCGAAACGGTCAGCCATTGAAAGCCCTATAAGGATCGCTATGAGTCGGATACCGACCGACAGCACCTAACAACAACGACAATTAATTAATGGTATCCACTTGCAGGAGATTCAACAGGAGGGTGTTGTATAACATGTCAGAATTGTTAGAAACCTTACAGGTTATCTAATACAACACTCATTTTACAGCCAGTGAAACGGAGACCCAAATAACTAACCAGTTCATACATCTAGTTAAACATCTAGCCAGGTTTCCCTGTAATCAGGCCAATGTGCAAACTAATTTAGATTGTAATCATGTAGAGATCAAAGATCATTTCCATTAACCTTGTTATATGTTGTTAAATCTGCCCTAATAAGGTAGAAAGAAATTAAATTTGGGTCCAGTTCAGAGATGCACAGGCTGTGTGGTTGGCTCATCAGGGCTACATTTCTTCTGGAACAAAAATTTCTCATGTTATGGGTACTTTTTAAAGCTGGGCACAGTGGTGCATGCTTGTAATCCCATAGTTTAGGAGGCTGAGGCAGTAGGATTGTAAATCCAAGGCCAGCTCAGGCTACATAGTGAGACCCCCTCCTCTCAAAAAGCAAAACAAAGAGATAATGAGATCATATTATGGTAATTTTTGCTTTGCAAAGCTTACTTTTTTCTGTCATTGAAGGTTTTCACAATCTCCGTAAGGACACAGGACCAAAACAAGGTAAATTAGAGAAATAACACAGCCAAATACTTACTATACCAGGCATTTTGTGTATCTTATATAATCCTCTCAAAGTGCCCATTTAGGATATGAAGCCACAGTTATCTCACTTTGAAAACTTTTCTTAACCTGAAATCAGTATGTCCCACATTTCAGTCATTTATACTTTTTCTACTATTACCTGTACTGTTATTTTCTTAGCACATTTCTTTTTCTGTTATAGTTTTTGTTGTGTTTTGTTTTTGAGACAGGGTGTCTCTACATAATCCAGGCTGGCCCCAAAGTTCTGATTCTCCTGCCTCAACTTCTGGAGCTCTAGGGTTACAGGTGCACCATGGCACTTGGCCAATATTTTTCTTTTCCTTTTCTTTTCTTTCTTTTCATTTAATATGTAAAGATCATTGCACATATTTATGAGCTATAACATGATTTTAAAATTGCATACATTATAGTGAGATTCCCTGTTGGATTTTCATAGAGTTGCAACTAATATTTTGCACTAATTCTCTCCCTCTTTACCCCCATATGTTACTCATCCCCCTCCAACTTTTTCCCTCCCCATCCCACTAATTCCTTTCCCCCTCATGTTGGGTTGCCTTGCAATTTCTTATCTTAGATACATTCAGTTGTATATGTATGTAAATATATATTTTTCTTTAAGTCATATAAGTGAGAATGTGTGGCATTAGGCCAAGATATTTCTTTAGATTCATCTACTTTTTATCTTAGTGTCATTCTAAGTTGTAATACCAGACTTTCCTCCCTGAGATTTCTCACATTCCTAGGCAGAGGGTGGGACTCTTTGGTGGTGCAGCTGCCCATGGGATCCCTTGGTGGGACTTCTTAGAGGGATTCTTTCCTGTGATGTAACTGCCCCACAGTGCTGCCTGTGCATCACCCACACTCCCATAAGCAACCCCAGTAAACTCACTGGCTCTCCAATGGACTTGATAGAGTCCTTCCTTTGGTCTGTCTGTGCCCTCTTGGGGGTCAATGGACATTCCTTGTAGGTTTACCCAGGAAAAGTAGTTCCCACTACAGGAGAGAGATTTGTTTTGACAAAAGTAAAATCACAAAGAAGATGTTATAAGAGGCGTGAATATTTATGAACAAAATAAGTAAAGCAAAAGCTGTTAGAGATATGTACAGAATTTAACAAAATTAAAACTAGAATGGAAATTTTAATGAATCTCCCTCACAATTTATGGAATACATAGAACAAAGTAAATAAAGAAAGTGCTGGGCAGGGTGGCACACACCTGTCATTCCAGTGACTCCAGGAGGCTGAGGTAGGAGGATCAAGAGTTTGAGGCCAGAGGCAGCCTGCATAATTTAGCGAGACCCTGTCTCTAAATAAAAAATAAAAAATGGACTCAGGTGCAGACTAGTGGTAGAGCACTTGCAAAGTATGTGGGAGGCCCTGGTTCCACCCTGGAGTACCACTAAATAAATAAATCGTAAATAAGTATGTATACTTAGTAATCTAGGATTAATAGATATATGTAAGATTTTGTACCTAATTAAAAAAAATATATATATATATATATAATATATATATATATATCTTTGTTAAATATATATTTGAAAAGGTAATTACACTGTCACGTTCTCTGACCACAGTTAAATAACATAAGAAATGAATAAGAAAATGCAACCTCCCAGTACCTGGAGAAAAAAAAGAAAAAGAGAAAGAGAGGGAAAGAGCAGGAGAGAGAGAGAGAGAAAGGAAGAATGGGCAAACTTTCCCTCCCATGAAATTAAATTACTTGGAAATACTCATATAAATTTATAAAACAGGAAATCAAAATGGAAATTATTGATAATTTAAACATTAATAAATGAAAACAGGGAAGATATACTTGGGAATATTCATAAAGTTGAATGCCTTTATTAATAAACATGAAAGACTAAATAAATGAAAGAAGGTAGAAAGAAAAAATAGTATAAAGGAGAAAGTAAGAATAAAAGGATAAAAGCAGAATCTAAAAATGTTGACTAAATATATAATACCATGAATTGTTAGTTGAAGGACAATGAAATAGAGATACTTCACACGTCTGACTATAAAAAGAGAAAGTATAAATATGCTAGGATTGGAAAAAGTATAGTGAGCTGAGTGTGTGGCATAGGCCTGTAATCCCAGCCCTCAGGTGCAAAGGCAGGAGGTTCACCCCAAAGTAAAAGGCTAGTCTGGGTTATGTAGCCAGTTCCAGGCCAGCGGGGGCTACATAGTGAGACCCTGTCTCATAGAAACAATCAAAGAAACAAATAAAAAGAAACAAAGAAAGAAAAAGAAAAAGGTGTAATGATAGACATAACAATTGTTTCTTCTAAGAACACAATATATAGTTTTACATCTAATCATTTAGATAAAATGTATAGTTTTTGTTTGTTTGTTTGTTTGTTTTGTTTTTTTGTGGTACTGGGGATTGAACCCAGGGCCTCATGCATATTTTGCAAGTGCTCTGCCACTGAGCTGTACCCCTAGCAGCACCCTGCCTCCATCTTTTTAAAATATTTTATCTTGAGATGGGGCCTTGCTAAATTATACAGGCTGTTTCTGGCCTTGAACCTGCGATCCTCCTGCCTCCATCTCCCTCTGAGCTTACAGCCATGAGCCACTGCACCCAGCTGATAAAATGCATAGTTAAATAGAAAAATTGAAAATCCAAAAAGACCAATTATAGGCAAATGGAAATCTTTGTCACATCCTTCCTGACCTCCATTCCCAACAAAAACAGAAGTCCGGTGATTCAACAGGTGAATTCCACCAGTCTCCACGACTAGGTAGTTTGTTTCATGTTTCAATTTTTCCAAAGGGTGAGGGGAGAAGGGAAAGAGAGGTTTTTTTTTTTTTTTTTTTTTTTTTACAAGGTTATACACCCCTTATACTAAAACCAACAGATCATCACAAAAATCTCCAGGATAGTTCTTTCTCATCAGTAAAACCGACAACTATTTGCTGGGCTGATGTGACCTGACATTGGTTGGGTGGGGGTGCATGTATACATTGGTACAGCTTTCTGGAGGGATGCCTGTCAGTGCACTGTGTGAGTGTTCTCATTTGGCCTAGAAATCTAGTTTCAAAGAGAAAAAAAAATAACAGAATAGGTATGGAAAAATGTAGAAGTATTTAAAAATTCACTACAACATAGTTTATAACAGAGAACATTTGGAAATAACCTTAGTGTCCATCAATAGGGAATATTAAGATAAGATAAATTATATTAATTTCAATGAAATGCTATGAACTTATCAATAGGACTATACATATGTTTGTATACATATATAAAGTGTTGGGATATTTAAAAATTGACATTTTAAAAAGGCTTATCTATGTATGTGTGTGTGTATGTCTTTCTTTCTTTCTTTCTTTCTTTCTTTCTTTGTTTTTTTTTTTTTTTTTTTGCAGTGCCTGAGGGTTGAATCCAGGGCCTCACGTGTACTTTGCAAGTATTCTACGACTGGGCTGCACCCTCAGCCCATTTTTTATTTTTTATCTTGAGACAGGGTCTCCCTAAGTTATGTGGGCTTCCTCTGGCCTCAAACTTGTGATCTCCCTGCCTCTGCCTCCTGAGTTGCTGGGATTACAGGAGTGAGCCAACCCTCCCTGCTTAAAAATCCACATTTATTGTTAAGTGTAAAAGGAATT
This sequence comes from Pedetes capensis, assembly GCA_007922755.1. Lineage (NCBI taxonomy): Eukaryota > Metazoa > Chordata > Mammalia > Rodentia > Pedetidae > Pedetes > Pedetes capensis. The sequence continues at coordinate 73,151 of VMDO01002547.1, read as the reverse complement.
TGCGGAACAAAATGTCCAGAACTTACCTGGATGCTTAGTATAAATTTAACAACTATGCTTATGTATGTGTTTATAGATTAATAATTGAGAGGTTATCTCTGGGGTATGAGGGTAACCAATAGGAAGGTACTTTATATAATTCTATACTGTTTGAATTTTCACAGAGTGTAAGAAGTAAACAAAAAATTACCACTTTTGATAATACATATAAGTGGGTGAATAGGAAATAGAAAAATAAAGTGAATATCTAGATAGATAAATAAAGTAATTAAAAATTTCCTATTTCTTTTGCTCTTACCCTTTGAAATCAAATGTAATTTTAGATTTTATTCATTTCCTCTACTGTCATCATCCCAATATCATTGGCTTTCTCTGTCTCTTGGTTCCTTTGGAGGAGCACAGAAAGTAAAAGGAAATAACTCATTTGATACCCCATTTCTGAGCCATTATCCTCAAAATTCTTCATGAAGTTTCTTTGTTTCTTCAGTTTTCCCAGTAACTTTTAAGTCATTAAATGTTCTATAACAAATTACTTTTGTTTAAGCCAGTTACAATTGATTCTATTTCTTACAACAAAATTCTGGGCAATTTAGAGAATAAAAAATGGTTCACAAATTTGCCTTATTTTGTAGATTTTTTTTTTTTTTTCAGTACTGGGGGTTGAACCCAAGGCCTTGAACATACGGTGCATGTGGTCCACCACTGAGCTGCACTCCCAGCTCCATTTTTATTTTTTATTTTGAGAGCGGATCTCACTAAACCACGTAGGCAGCCTCTGTCCCTGAACTTGTGATCCTCTTGCCTCAGCCTCTTGAATCTCTGGGATGACAGGCATACACCACCCATGCCTGGCTGAGTTCCTCATTGTTTTATTCGTTAATATATCCTTCTGTTTACAACAGAGCCTGGCACATATATAGTGGGTAATCAGTAAACAGTTGCTAAATGAATAATTTCCAGTGGATGCCATGTGTTATTCTATGGAATGTACTATATTTGCTCATTGATCTGCTGTAATTGCTTAGAATTCATTAGAAACAACTATATGTAGGTAGCTTTTAATCTTTCATTGTTATAAATCAGGTGTTAAAAAGCATTCTAATTTTGTATCTTTGTTTACTGCTTATCCTTAACTATTTTCTTGATAGAAATTCTTAGAAGAGGAATTGCTAGGACAATGGGTGTGGAAGGTTTTATTAAACCTTTGATAAAGAGGAGCTGGCCAGGTGAGGTGGCGCACGCCTGTAATCCCAGCGGCTCGGGAGGCGGAGGTGGGAGGATCGCATATTTGAGACCAGAGGCAGTCTGTGTAATTTAGCGAGACCCTGTCTCAAAAAGAAGAAAAAAAAAAAGGCTGGGGCCGCAGCTCAGTGGTCCAGCACTTGCAGAGCATGCAAGCCCAAGGCCCTGGGCTCAACCCCATGTACCACACACACACACACACACACACACACACAAAGAGGAGCTGAATGAGAGCAAAGTACACAATTTAATTGTATGAAAATGCCATTGTAAAACTCATCATAATGTACAATAATTCAAAATATTATAAAACAAAACAAAAATCCCCAGAAAACTTTGAAAATTATTGTCAAATTACCCTCTGGAGAGGTTTTGAAGGTAAAGAAATAAAAATTTTCAAGTACTAAGATTATTTTTACTATCTTTGCATATCTCTGGATATTTCCCAGTTCTAAAAGTTTGGCATGACTTCAGTGCAGGAAGGATTTGTGGGGGGTGAAAATAAAAATGTATTTCATATTTCAGGAAATTTTTCTAGGGCATAGTTGACTGAATGAAATGGAAGGTAAAACAGAGCATTCAGCAACAGAAGCAGCTACGAGTAACTCCTCAGCCCAAGAACACTCAGCTCACAACAGATTGCTCTGTGAACATCACAGAGAACACAACTATTTATTGAGTATCTACTAGGTATGGCACTGTGCCAACTGTCATGGACAGGCAATGCCCAGCTCATCCCCACAAACTGGGCTGACTACTTTAGAGAGCATGGGTCTATTCCTCCTCCACCCACCTACCCTCCCCCCCCCACCATGCCCAGACTGTCACCTCTCCAAGTAAAGGACCTTGTTGGCTTCATCTTGGATCTGCAGCACAAAGCCTAATAAACACAGTAGGTGAATATGTGTTCGTGAACCCAAACGGAACTCCCCCTAGGACTTCAGAAGGGTTGGCCCGAACTCTGGAAACACACAGCCTTATATACCCTTGAGTGGCAAATGTCAAATATGAGATGCTAGGCCACTGTCATCTTGAGTTCTTGCACTAGAGACTCAAGCAGTTTGGGGAATTTTGAGCCCCTTATCCTCAGCTAGGTCTGCTGTCCCAGATTTGTTTAGTACCAGGATCTACTCAGAACAGATCACTGTCGTGAGGCTTCCTTCTGCTCCCTTGTTAAGAAGAACAGCAGCACATTCTGGGCCAAGCCACCCCAAGACTGCCGACTTCTCTTAGGACTTGTGTGATGAACCTGCATTTTGGGCTGCAGCAGGTCCTGGACATCGTCGGTGGGTGAAACGACGTGGGAGAGATGGCCAGCTGTCACCCCAACACCCCGTCACTTCTGTTTCTTCCCTTTAATATCATTAAAGACAGCAACACATCAAACTAAAATACTACATTTCGAAGCCAACTTTGAGGACAGAGCGAGCCAATGAGATAAAAAGAAAGTTGTTAGGTGAGACTTCAAGGGATACTCCTAAAAGAGGTTGATGCATCTACTAGAAGGCTTTGCTCTTCCTGCCTGCGTCTTTTTTTTTTCTTCCTATCTAACTCACAAACACAATGGCTAGAGCATTAGCAACTATTCTGTGACCACAAACTTGAGGATGGAAATCAACACTAGGAATGTTGGAACAGAAAAGATAGGAAGCTTGGACAGACTAGCCCAAGACAACTTACTCCCAGATTTATTTTATTTGTGAGAACAACAAAGCCTTATCTTGTTTAAGCTATTGTCCCTTGAGGCCTCTGTTAGTAGTGGCCAAAGTTAATTGCTAATGAAATGACTTTCCCTTGGGATGAAAGGCACAGTACTAAGGGCATTTTTGACATTTTGCAGGTTGCAGGGAGGTTGTTTTTCTTCTCTTTTCTTTTTTTTTTTTTTTTTTTTTTTTTTTTTTTTTTTTTTTTTTTTTTTTTTTTTTTTTTTTGTCTTTTCTTTTCTTTGTCACAATGAATAAAATCACTACTCACATTTAGTTAGACAGGAGCAAGGATGTCCTGTTCTAGATGTTCCTGTCGATATAAAACAATGACAACAAAATGTTTCTAATTAACTGTGCCTTGAGCCTAACTATATATTTATTTACATAAAAACACAACAGTTTTTGCATAGTATCAGAAATACATAATTTTCCAGGAATTTAACTTCTTTATAAATCAAAGAAATCATATACTTTGCTTTTTGGACTTTTATTAGGATTTTTACATCATTCACAGAGTTACATCATCACTGGTAATACTGTTGTTCTTGTTAGGTGCCGTCGAGTCAGTATCCGACTCATAGCGACCCTCATAAGGTTTTCAATGGCTGACTGTTTCCGGATTGCCTTGGGAGTGGATTGCCAGGTCCTTCTTCCATTTTTGCGGTTCTGGGAACTGAACTCAGGACCTCAGAGACTGCAGTGCAGCGCTCTACCAACTGTGCTAAATACTAGTTGAATCCAATATAACACACTTGTATTAATCTACATTTATAGCTTATCCCAGGCATAGTGAATGTATGAATACTGTGGTATCTGACTCCTTCATTGTATGTTCTAGTCCAGTTGGGTCCAAGTGTTTCCACATTGAAATGCATTTTACTTCATTAGCAATAACCTCCTCTTTACTTCTCCTTTGCATCTTTCTGGGCAAGGCATTTTGCTGATTATATCTTTGAGAAGGTATGTGTAGGTAGGTTATATTACCTATAAATTTCATCTCAGGGTCATATTTGCTCTACAAATTTAAGACAGAGAGGGCATTGGTCTTGACAGTGCCTATAGCCCTGACAGTTGGATACATATTCAGCCCTTGTCTGCCTTCTTATTTCTTTTCTTTTTCTTTCTTTCTTTCTTTTTATTTATTTATTTTTCTCTGCCTTCTTTACCTTAGTACTAGGAGGCAGAAAGGACTGACAATGGAGCCCTGAGGGTTTGGGGTGTGTACTTCAGAGCAGAATAGACATGCTTTTTATATTTATCTGTGACAAGCCTGGCTTAGGGCATAAACACAGAAGATGCCTCACAGGCAATGTTGTTTGAAAGCTAATTCCCTCTGAGACAGTTAAGTACTAATCCACAATGTATCAGTAACAACTGCACATTACTGTGTCCATGGACACAGATAGGGACAGAACTGGCTTGATGTAGAGAGAGGCAGGGCTAAGACCCAGCTCTGGAACTCCAGGGACTGTGCAAGTGAAGGAGGGGGCAGGGGAGAAACTACCATCTGGCCATCTGGGGGCAGAGAAGCTGTGCCAGGGGGAAACAGCAGGCCCAAGGCCACCGGAGAACCCTCAGCCAGAATTGCCAACCTGGCCTTTCTCCTTGGTCAACCCACTGGAGTGACTGAATTAACCGCATCTCTCCCTCCTTAATTGGAGCAGATAATTGGCGAGCTGGCTCTGCACACAGGAAATGTGTTCAGATGGATCTGGTGAAGTGGAATAGGAAGAATGGGGACCACCTGATTTCATCTTGTGCCAAGGAGGGCAACACAAAGCGGTAGTGTCTCCTATGGAGCCTGGCCTGGGCAGAGCAGGGGGCCGACAGTGCAGGCCAGTGCTCCCTGCAGGATCTCAGCACTCAGCACTGGGAGGGGGGCTGGGCTGCAAGGCCTGGGCGGGGCTCTGAGCTAACGCTGCTTCCTTGCCCTGGGCACATAGTTTAACCTCTGTGTCTCTGTTTCCTCACCTGTAAGATAATTGGAGAGAGAGAGGGAGAAAAAGAAAGTACATTAAAATCTCATTAGTCTATTCCATCCAATTCATAAATGGTGCTTGAATGTCTCCCTGTTGCAGAGCCATGCCAGGGCCTGGGCCTACCTGCTGTTTTACCCGAACAAGAGCAAGAGGAGAGCAAAACATGCAAATATAAGCAATAAGCCAAACCACCTTGCAGGGCTGTGGAAATCTTCACCTTCTCTCCAGATTGAGCTCCATCACTTTTCCTCCAGCTTGGGAAACATGGCCAGACCTCCAGCCCCAGCCTTTTGCCCAACTTCTTTCAGAGGTACTGGGAAGCTGCTGTCGAGATGGCTGTTGCCAGGGCAACTGAAACCAAACACCAGCAGAGGTGTCACTGTTTCTGAGGATGCGATGAGTGAAGCCTTTGCCTGATGACCAGCCCCGTGACTGTCAGAGGCGCTTTTCCAGCTCCTTTTTGGAAACTTTATTCTTAGAAAACCCTCTGTGGTGAACTGTGCTCAGGTCCAGAAGGGAAATGAGGGTCAGTCAGGTCCTGCAGCACACAAGCATGAGTGTGTGCGCGTGGGTGGACACACACACACATGCACATGTGCATATAAGCTCTAGAATCGCATCCTCTTTTGGAATATTCGTCCTCATTCACTCCTGACTTAGAGTTATTTTCCTTTCCTTTTCCTTTTCTTTTTCCCTTTCCTTTCCTTTTGTACTGTTTTCTTTTCTTTTCTTTTCCTTTTTTCCCTTTCCTTTTCTTTTCCTTCCTTCCTTTCTTTTTAAAATTATTTTATTTTATTTTATTTTATCTTATTTTACTTTGAGACAGAGTATCTATGTTTCCCAAGCTGGCCTTGAACTTGTGATCCTCCTGCCTCAGCCTCCCAAATACTGGGATTACAGGCATGCACCAGCAGGCCTAGCCAAAGTTCAGTGTCAGGGGATTTCCACCTGAACATCAAAGAGCCCTGACCCCAGCTTTTGCCCATGAGCAGAACAGAGACACCTGCCCTTCTTGTATGATTTGCTGGTGAAGAGACAAAGTCTAGAGACTGAGTTTGTGTGACCTTGGGCAAGACTCTTCAATTCCCTAATTGTCAACAAAGTAAATGGAGGCATTTTGTAAATTGTGTTCTTAAAGGAAAGTGTAGAACATTTTATCAAAGCACACAGAGTATACATTTGTAACTGATATTATTATTTTTATTATCATTCTTTTAGTTCAAGATTTATTTCTCATGATCTAGCAGTTATTCATTTTCATTCCTTCTTTCCTTTCTTTCTTTTTCTTTTTCTTTCTTTCTCTCTTCTTTCTTCCTCCCTTCCTTCCTTTCTTTCTTTCTTTCTTTCTTTCTTTCTTTCTTTCTTTCTTTCTTTCTCTTTCTTTCTTTTTTCAGTATTGGGGATTGAGCCCAGGGATTTGCACATGCTAGGCAAGTGCTTTACCACAGAGCTACACATCTAGTTCTTATGATGTAGCAGTTATTCAAGTGATCATTTTCTTTTAGCAAAACCCTTTGGTTTAGAACTATCCAGTATTATTATTATTCATTACAAATGTTTAAATGCAAAAAAGCCTTTATATTTTTTTCTTATTAAGTTCGTTCATAATGCATAGCTTAGTCTAAATTACAGACACTGTAATCTCATGAAAGCTAGATGGAATAAATTTGTAAAATTTATTTTGCAAATAAATACGTTGTAAGAATACATCAAATTTCTCTGAAGAGAAAATGAATCAGGAGTCACATGAGTCACAGGCCATTCTCATGACTAACTTGTTACTGATTTATTGATCAGCATTTCCATAATTGCAATCCTCACTGGGGTGTTCTGAGGTTTCAATAAGAATATCAAGTTCTTGGTGCCCAGTAGCCATCCAATAAATGAGAGTTGTTACTAATAAATTTATGCCCTCAGAAACAGCCACACCTAAACTGGGCACCGTGGCATATGCCGGTAATCCCAGAGGCTTAGGAGGCTGAGGCAAGAGGACTGCAAGTTTAAGGCTAGAGGCAGCCTGTGCAACTTAGTGGAGGCCCTGCCTTAAAAAATAATAATAAATGGGCTGAGGGTGCAGCCTAGAGGTAGAGTACTTGCAAAGCCCTGGGTTTAACCTCCAAGTACTGCAAAATGAATGAATGAATGAATGAATAAGAAAAGAAACAGGCATACCTAAAAAGAAATGTACCTATTTGCACATGCACACGCGCACGTGCACACACACACACACACACACACAGACACTTTTGGCCTTCTTATGGAGACCAGTTATAGGGGAGATGGATAGATACTTGACTCACAGTCTGAGCATGAAAGTTGAATGTGTACTTTTTGTTTTGGAACATGGGTCATCTGAGTACAGTAATATCCCTGGGGGCCTCTGAGTCCAGCTCTTGCTAGGTCAGGCCTGAACTCACAATGCCAGACCAACTAGAGAAACAAAACACAGAAGTGTGCAAAAAAAAAAAAAAAAAAAAAAAAAAAAAAAAAAAAAAAAAAAAAAAAAAAAAAAAAAAAAAAAAAAAAAAAAAAAAAAAGAGGAAAAGAACCAAGACTGCATTTGAGTAAGTTAGTTTTAACTGTCTACTGTGGTGTTGGCAGGCTTTGGACTTCATAATCCATCTGGAAGAATATATGGGCTTGTGACCACAAGTGCTGTGCAGAAAGACTGTGGAAAAGATCATTTGTCCTATGGGCACTGAAGGACAAAAGGAGGCATTCATGAGTGGAAAGTGAGTTGAAGAATAGAAAAAGCTTCCTCCAGGGGTGGTGGACCAGGGAGCTGATGACAGGGGTTTTATGGTACTCAAGAATGATGCCTTGAGGTTGTCCTGCACAGCTTGGATAAAAGACACCTTTGGGCTCCATGTGTCTTGTGGGTTGCACTAGCCACCAAGTACCAACACTCTTCTTTTTCCTACCGTCATGGTTTGAATCTAAAATGTCTCCTGAAGGTCATGTGTTTGAACATTTGGTCCCCAGTTGGTGGCGCTATTTGTGAAGGCTATGGAACATTGGGAGATAGGTTCTAGTTTTGTGGAAGCAGGTCACTGGAGGCAAACCTTTGGAGTTTGCCAGTAAGCTCTCTCTGTTCCTGATCCTCCACGATGTGAGGTTCTTTGCATGCCAGAGGCTGCTGCCGCCTGCCTCACCATGCCTCCCTGCCTCTGTGGCCTATGATCCTCTAACCATGAGCCCCCAGTCGATCTTTCCTCCTATAAGTTTGTCTTGGCTTGTTTCTCTGCCACAGTGACACACATGCTGACTAGCATACCTCCTATCATGCACACCTTGTTTCTTAAGTTGAAAGATTTAAATGTCTAAGACAACTACAGTGAGAAGAGTTTCCAATAGGAAGCCAGAGGGTAAAGTTGAGAGTTTGTTGTGTTGTCTTCTGCCTTTTCCTCTTATCCTGGCCTAGTGTTTTTACTTTCTCCTTCTTCGGGAAAAGAGAGCCTGGTCTGAGGAAGGACTCTGCATTTTGCCATTTATATGGTATAGCCAGCCATGCTCAGCTAATATGTAGATTGCCTCTCCAGGAAGTGAAAGCATACATCCAGTGAGGTACACACATCTGAGCTGGACAGCCGGAAGAATCTTTCCATATGGACACAAATGCGCATACTCCCTGGATTGAGAAAACTTCCAGCTCCCTAGAAGGGCACATGCACTGAAACTTTATTTCTGTACCGCTCATTTGTTTGTCCTTTGTCTCTGAAAAAGACTTTTTCTTTTCTTTTCTCTTTTTTCTCTTTTCTTTTCTTTCTTTTCTTTCTCCCTTTCTTTTTCTTTGTGGCACCAAGGGGCTGAATCATGGACCTTGTTCATACTTTATGAGCACTTTACCGCTGAGTTGCATCCCCAGCCTCTTTTACATTTTTTTTCTTGAAACAGGGTCTCACTAAGTTACACAGGTTGCCTCTGGCCTCAAACTTGTGATCCTCTTGCCTCTGCTTCCCAGGTCGCTGGGATTACAGGTGTGTGCCACTGAGCCGGGCTAGAAAAGACATTTTAGATTGGGAGATAAGTGGGAAGATGGGAGGAGGGTTTCAAAGATAAGATTTACATCAGTTGGCTGAGTTACTAACTTATTGAACAAACTTGTGTGGTATGCCCCCTGTGTTGGTGATATAAGTGCAAGGTCAGCCCTGGCATTGGTACCATAACCTTTGGACTTTCTTTGGTCTCTGCCTCTTCTCTCTGGCTTTACTGCCCCTATGCAGACAAGACTCTTCTTCTCTCTCTTGGACTGATGCACAGCCTCATCACCAGTCTCACTGCCTCCAGGTTCTCCAGTTATTTTTTCATTTTTGAGACAAGGTTTCACTATGTCACCCAGGCTAGCCTCAACCTCTTGATCTTCCTGCTTCTACCTCCCAAGTGCTGGTATTACAGGTATGTGCCACAATGCTTGGCATCTAGTTATTTTTAAATACTATGACTCTCATTCCATACCTTGCTGCTAAAACTCCATTAGTGGTTCTCCCCTGGCTGCAGCCTAAGTCACAGCTTCTCTCTATGGCACACCTGTTCAGGACCCCTTACTCTTACCGTGTCCTCTGCCTTTGCCCAGTACTGGTTCACCAATCTCACACCTTTATGTCTTTTCCCAAAATATAATGTGTGCTAATGCCTTTCCTGGGAGAAGGACGTGGCAATCCACTCCCAAGGCAATCCTGAAACAATCAGCCACTGAAAACTCTTTGAGGGTCGCTATGAGTTGGACATAACTCAACGGCACATAACAACAACACTACCTTTTCTCTCGTTGTTGTTGTTGTTGTTGTTGTTAGGTGATATCAAGTTAGGTCCAACTCACAGTGATCCCATGTACGGCAGAACAAAACACTACCTGACACTGTGCCAAGCACATGATCTTTGTTTGAGCCCATTGTTGCAGTCACTGCGTTTCTTCTCATTTTGAGTCAAGCCATATCACCAAATGCAGGTCCCAGCAGCTTTACTCCATTCCTATCATTAAGGTGGACTCTTCCTTGAGGAAGCAACTTTTCCCCAGTCATCTTTTGAATGCCTTCAAGGCTGGAGGGCTCATTTTCTGGCACTGTGTTTAATATTGCTTCTCTGTTATTCATAAGGTTTTCAATGGCTAATTGTTTCGGGAGTGGGCTGTCAGGTCCTTCTCCCTAGTTGATCTTGATCTGGAAGCTCAGCTGAAACGGGTCCACTATGGGTGGCCCTGCTGGTATCTGAAATACCCGTGGCACAGTTTTCAGTGTCCCAGCAACACACAAACCCCCAAAGCACAAGCTGACAGACATGTGGAGGAACCTACTATAGTATGCCTTTATTTATTATATTTACTAGAATACCCTGTGCCTCCCACTAAAATGGTACCTTCACAAGGGCAAGGATTTGATTCTTTTCTTTGGGGAGAGCATAGTGCCTGGCACAAAGACTGTACCATACAGTGTAAGCACTTGTTGACTGACTGGCTGATGGAATCATCAAATGCCCACCTCTTCCATAAATCTTCCCTAAACTTTGCACTTTTCTCCTCTCCATCCTTAGAGGGTGTCCAGAGTCTTGTTCCTTTATATCAGCATGGAGTCCTTTTTGTACATGGGGCTGCAAAGTACTTCTACTGTATCATGATGGATTTCTTTCTGCTTGACTCCCTTATAGATGTCAGTTTTCAAAGGTATCTCCAACACCCACCCCAGTGCCTGGCACCCATGACACCCCACTGATATCTATTAGATGAGCACATGAATGCATATGTGACTAGTAACCAGACTTTAACTTTCACATTGATTCCTTTTCTCACCTGGCATCTCCTCAGGTGACAGCTCAGCTAGGATGGCCTAAGGGATGTAGGGATCCAGAGTTTCATGCAGGGAGCAGAGAGACACTGAGTGTGGAAACAAAACATGCCTTCCATGCCCTGAGCTCTGAGCAAGCTGGTTACTATTTATCTCCATCTCTCTCCTCCCGTTTTCTCTCCGCAGCCCTCATGCCTGCCTTTCATAAGTCTTCATCTCTCTTAACCCCAAGGTCAGCTTTACATACAGGAGAGAAGACAGTTACCTCTGTGGTGTGATGTGAGGGGCTTCCAGAAGTTTCTTTATTCTCAAATACTTTCTTCACCCTGGTACCACTTACTTCACAGACTTTTTGTAAACCCACAGGTACCTGGGGTCATGATGGGTGTGTGAAGTGTTTTCAGTTTCTCAGAAGGATTTATGGAAATAGTTTCTATGCCACTTAGACTCTAGTCAGGGAGCCAGAAGCAAGGAATTATGATTTGTGGCAAAAACTTTGAAGGAAGCACTCAGGGCCAGGAGGAACTCTTCACAGGAGGCCCCCAGCTGGGAGCACAAAGGGTGTTGGAGAGGAGGGGTTCTGGGCAGAGCTAACAGCTTCCTGGTGAGCCCAGGGCAGCCAAGGACTGTGAGGCCACCCTGAGTGGACTGCAGGGAGCATGGTGGGCAAGGGGGTGGTCTGGATTATGGAGGAGGCAGGAAGGTGCAGGTTTTGTAGGTTATGGTGGGCAATCTGCTCCTCACCCTGGAGGCACAGCAGCCATCAAAAGCCCCCTCTCTGAAGGGCCTTCATGAGTAGGGAGCAGCAGGATCAAAATGCAATGGAGAGAGATGCTTCAGTTCTCATCCTATCCTTCAGCTCTATGTCCTCCAAAAACCTCACTCACGGAGTCGCATGTGGCCTAGTAGGCAGCTGGCTCTCTACACGTGGCCAGCAGTGTCAGAAGGGCCCAGGGAGGTGCTGGAGAAGCGGCTCTGGGGCCTGCAGAGTGCACGGTAGGTTGGATCAGTCCCTTAATTCTTTGGGGTCTGATCCACCACTGGGATTTCTGAAGATGGGAACTGGAGAGGCCCCTCATCTGTTCCAATCGAAGCCCCTGTCCAAATTGGCCAGCTGGGCTCCTGCCCAGCCTATCCAGGACAAAGAAGAGGCTGCGGCCTGTAGAGAGGGGTGACTCGCCTTTTTTCCCAGCCATCAAATGAGGAAGGGTCCACACCCTAACTCAGCCTCGGGGAGTACAGGATGTCCCAACACATCCTGTAGAAGAGTTTAGTGATTTTCCAGTTACTACTTTGCTTTACCTGTTCTGTTCGAACAAGCTAATTGTTTCCTCAAAAAAGACACAACGTTCGTGGGATGAGGTCACCAGAAACATGCCTAAACAATTGCAACCACTGATTATGGGCGGGCCACCACAAAATTGGTAACCAGCTACTCCTCCCGCTGTGGTTCAGATTTCCTCTCAAGCGGCTGTGGAGCAAGTTCGGTGAGCGCGCGCCCCCTGGTGGCATCACGAGGTTATACGAGGCAGAAGAAACTTCTGGGAAGCGACTCGGTGGAGAATGGAAGAGTGGCAGGTGTGGTGTAAGAACATTTTCAGCGGCACATATTCGTGGTTATTTCTTAATAAATGTCTGTTGCTTGAAACATGACATAAGTGATTAGTATAATACACTCGTAGTTATGATCTTGGAATGTGTCAATTTTAACAAAAAATAAACAATCGGCCAAAGGCAGAAAAATCGAGGAAAATAGGTCCCATTTGATAAGAAAAGAGAACATAACCCTCAGCGCTTCCATATACCTTCTGCTTTGACATTACGGGTATTGCATTCTGTGTTTGTGTATCTAAGACAGTTAATTTTTATTATTAAAAATTTCAAATGTACACAAAAACGGGGCAAAAAGAACCCCAAAGCCCTACGTACCCACTACTCAGGTTCCAGAGTACCAAGAGTTTGGCACTTACTTTAGTATCCCTTTGTATTTTTAAGATTTACTCTTCTCCCCCCTTAGGTATTGTAATCCAGACATCATGTTGCTTTACTTTAAATGCTGTAGTATACATTCCTTAAAACTGTGGACATTTTCTGATATGACCACTTGCCATTATCACATCACAGTTCACAATTTTCTGGAGAAATGTAACTGCCCATACATTTTCTTTTGTTGTTGTTGTTGTTAGGGGCTATGGAGTTGTTGTCTGACTCATAGCTACCCTATGTATAATAGGCGAAACACTGTTGTTAGTGCTTCTCTGCTATTCATAGGGTTTTTGGAAGTGGGCTGCGGGGTCATTCTCCCAAGCCTACGGCACCTGGTGTTCCCAGGCGGTCTCCCATCCAAGTACTAACCAGTTCCGACCCTCCTTAGCTTCTGATTGGACTCCACAGTGGTATGGCTTCAGGTCATTTACTTTTAGGTTTTCTCAAAAACTTTTCACAATTGTTTGCAGATCCCAGAAATCCACACATTATGTTTGGTTGTTATGTCGCTGAAGTCTATCTCCCTCTGCCTTTCTCTCTACCTTCCTCCCTCTCAGTTGACTTATCCTTACATACAGCATTAATACACAGGTATTAAGCATACTGTTGGTACTTACAGCCTTGCCAAAACAGAGAGCATCGCCACCACCTCAGAAAGTGGCCTCCTGTGCCTTTAAGTCAACACCACTCTGATTTCTTTCACTGTGGATGTTTTCCCGTCCTCGAATTTCATATAAGATGGAAACTTACAGAGTGTTTGGTGTGTGTGGCATTTTATGCTCAGCTTAATGTTCCTGAGTTCATCCATGCAGTTGCTCATTCCCCTTGATTGCTGAGCTGCATTCTGTTGTCTGCATATATCACAATTTGCTTGTGCATACTCCTGCTGCTGGCCATCTGGATTGTTTCCAGTTGGGGCTATTATGAATAAAGCTGCTATGAGCATTTTGTATAAACCTTTTTGTGAACATATGTTTTCATTTTTCTTGGTTACCCGCCCCCCCCCCAGTAGCATAGCTGGTCACAGTGTATGTGCATGCTGAACTGTGCAGTAGTTCAACATTCTCCAGGTGCCCATGGGCTTCCTCGTGGTGTCACTCACCTTGTCGCTCTAATCCCTGGCTTTCCTGTAAACTGGAAGGTGAATCTAAAACCTGGATGAGACACAAGGGAAGCCCTTCAGCAAGACTGATTCAGAAGTGGGGCTGGGTAGTCTTTACTGCAACTCATCAGATGGCGTTTTAGTGGCACAGTCGCCCATCCTCAGTTAAGACACTGAGACTCATCAGTAAACTGACAGAGTGGTGCCCAGTTCCCCTATGTAACTCCCCTGTTGACCCCTCATCTAATGGTTGCAGCTGACCTTGGTTTTGAATCAATTATTCTAACAGGAATTACAAAATGGTAGTTTAAAAAAATTCTATCTCCTCTCCTGATTCTGTGTAAGGAAACCTCCCTTATCAACTTCTCATCCATATATAGGAAAGGCAGGAAGACACTTGACTGTCTTTAACTGCCAGCGAAAAATTTTAACTTGACTTATTCATTGTTAGAAACTTTCTAAAAAGCTAAGAAAAGCTCTCACAATAACACATTACTCAAAATGTAAACTTGATAGCAATCATCCTTTACTACTGCCAGCCTTCAATTCTTGAAGGCAAACTATCTTTAATCATCTGTGTCTATATTCTCTATTTTCAACAAACATAGTCTATACTCTATGCTGTAATAAACAAACAAACAAACATAAAAACTCCCTCATGTTGGTTTAGTTAGCTGAGATAGAAGTGCATTGATGTATCAGTGGACTTGCTTTGATTGGGCTATTATAATCATCATGATAATAAGTACTCACATTTGGAGAACATTTCCAATTAATTGAAATTAATTGACTGGTAATTAAACTGAAATAATTTTCATAATAATGGTTATAGAGGAAATAAAAGTGCTACAATTACTACTCATTGTGCAATCAAAAGAGCCTTAGCCAAGTAAGGTTTTGCTTTCTCCTTGAGGAAACCGTGGATTCACTTCTTTATTCAGTTGACATTTATTGAGCACTTACTCCTTTGGGAAAACAAAGATAAATTAGATCCAGACCCTGTGTGGTCTCAGGAGGCCTAGTGGATGCATTTTGCCTCCATGATTCCCAAGACGTGCTTTGCACAAGTGTTCATGGTCCCTGTTATGGGGTATGTGATGAACAACCTGAAGCGGTTGGACACACCCCAAGGTTATACCTATACACAGGTAGTAAATATATAACCAGCTCTGGGATGGGGGTGGAGAGAAGGCCTGATTTGTAGCATTTGCCCATTTCCATGGGGCAAATACTCATATTGTGGCCCATTCCAAGCTAGCTACATGATTTTAAGAATGCAGAATTACAAGGATATATATAGCACACCATTATATAGTGTCTCCACCATACAGATGCAAAAAACATAAATAACTTCAATAGCACAGATAATGGTTAAATATAGTAAATATGGTAAAATAATAAAGTGATGACTTTGGACTACTTATTATCTTTGGTTGTAATAAAACTCCTTTAATTGGAAGTTTATGTCATTTAATTTTAAATAATGGCTGTGTTTAATGAGTGGCTTGCACAATTCCTGAAAACTTAACAGTTAGCTCCCATAAGCCAGAAGGAACCTGCTCTAGCACACTACCGTTCACAACCACTGTAATATTGCAGTGTAGCCAGTGCGATGCACAGAATGCAGTGGAAGACTTGCAACAATGTGGCTAGGATGATACTCTGAACCAGGAGTGGCCAATGGCCTTAGGACACAGCAGCTAGGTATAGTGTTATGAGTTATTCCCTTATGTCAACTGTGGAAGATAGTTATTTTCCTATTACTGGAATAACAAGTTATCCCAAACTTACTGGATTAAAACAACACAAATTTATTATCTTACACAGTTCTAGGGGTCAGAAGTTAGGGTTTTCACTAGGCTAAAATGAATATGTCAGCAGGGCTGTGTTCCTTCTGGGGGCTGTAGGAAGGATCCTTTTCCTCGCCTTTACCACCTTGTAGAGTCCACCCATGTTTCTTGGCTTCAAAGTTAGGAATGTTGGCCAAGTCCTTTTCATATGACCATCTCTTCAGTTCTCTCTTTGGAGAGCTAATTGATGATCTTAATTCTGTTTGTAATCTTAATTCACCCTTGCCAGGTAACCTGGCATTTTCATAGGCTCCAGAAACTACAACATGGATATCTTTGGGAGGCGTTATTCTGGCTTTGCAGATTGACCAGGGTGGCCTTCTGGAGGAGCTGCTTGGAATATTGAAGGTAAGACACAGTGAGGATCCCATGAAAGCTGTTCATGTGCCTCTGGTGCTATGAAGAAAATAAATGGGGGGGGCGGCGGATGGGGAACAGGAGGTGTTTAGCAGATGGTCAGGAAGGTCCTTTGGAAGGGGTGCTTTGCAGGTAAGACATCTGAGTGGCAAGAAGGCAGCTATGCTAAGACCTGGGTAAGGCCAGGGCTACGAAATGAGCAGTGCCACCAAGGCAAAGCTGGTTGGGGTTGGGGTCCAAGTCCCTTAAGCCATCCTAAATAAGCAAAAACTGTGTTTGCTAAACAAAATCCACTCTGAGATAAGTCTCCCATGTAGTTCTCTCTCTTTCTCTCTCTCTCTCTCTCTCTCTCTCTCTTTCTCTCTCTCTCTATTTTTTTTGAGGGGGTACTGTGGGTTGAACCCGGGGCCTCACGCTTGCCTACTCTGCAAGTGCTGGACCACTGAACTGTACCCCCAGCCTATTTTTTTTTTTTTTGCTTTTTCAGAGAGGGTCTCAGTAAGTGATGCAGACTGCCTCTGGTTTCAACCTTGTGATCCTCCTGCGATCCGCACCCGGCTAATTTTCTCTTTCCACCAGACCTATTCTCCTAAATCCCACCTATATAAAAACTGTGGAATGCCATGGGAAATGTAAGTGTCAAGATTCTGGAGAATAGAGCATTTGAGAAACAAAAAGAAGGGCTGTGGGGTTGGGGTAGCTTGTTGTAATAGCGGCACCTAGAATCGCTTCCTTTCATCTGTGCCCCTTTGCAGTTGCTGTTGCTGTTCCTTTCATCAAGCAGTGTTATCTGTTTTCCTCCCCCCTTAAACCTGAGCTGGTCTTGAGATTTTCTTGATGCATATTAAATGGCAGCAGTGAGTGTCTGGGTCACACCCCGCTGAGTGTTCCCAATTCCATCTGGTCTTGGAAGCTAAGCAAGCTTAGGCCTGGTTAGTACTTGGATGAGAGAAAATAGTAGCAGGGATTTATAATTCCACAGCCTAGACCTTTAGGTGCATTGGGGCTTTGCTATCATCACCCTCTTAGCCCCTCATCATCCTATGAAGAAGTTCAGCCGAGCGCACTGGAAGACAGGCAGCCACAAGGAGAACTGAGGAGCCCAGTCAGCTCCCAACACCGTCTACCCAGAGGTAAATGAGGCTCTTTAGACTTTCTGCTGTGGTTGTGCCATCACGATGGCTAAGGCTGTGTGAGTGATCTCAGGGGAGACCAGCAGAAAACCCTACAGAATCTTGGGAGCCTACAGATTCATGGGAGCCAGACCATGTACAAGTTTGCCATGGCAAGGACTTTAGATGTTATTCTAAGTGCTCTGGGGAATGATGAGGGTTTTAACAGAAACAGTGCTTTCTGTTTTTTTCTTTTTCCGGTCCTCAGGGCCTGACCCCAGGGCCTTCTGCGTACTTTCCAAGTGCTGTGCTGCTGAACTGCACCCTCAGCTCCTTTTTTATTTTTAATCTTGTGATAGGGTCTCGCTAAATTGTGCAGGCTGCCTCTGGCCTTAAGCCTGAGATCTTCCTGCCTCCACCTCCAGAGCCGCTGGGATTACAGGCATGCACCACTGTACCCAGCCAGTGATATATTTTATAAGAGCACTCCAGTGCCTTGTGGAGAAAGGATTGTAGGTGAGCAAGAAGGGAAGGAGGGAGATCAGTGGGGAGACTTTTTAAGGTATCTGGACAAGAGACAGTGGCAGTGGAGATATAGAATACAGTTGTGGACAGATTTGGGTCCTGCTAATGGATGGAGTTGGGAAGGAAATAGTGAATAATAATCTTCTGCCTTCAACTTCAGAGTTGTAGAAATACATGTGTTGACAAGTCAGAATTATTTCTTTGCTGTGCTATTGTCTTTCCTTCCGTTGGTGGAGAGGGACATCCTTGATAAGTGAAAGTAAGGAGACAGAGCGATGGTAGCCTGACAAGCACTAAAGTTGTGTTTTGAGCTGACATCAACATTAGCAAAGATTAAAAATTAAATTAGAGGCCAATTATGTTTGTAAGTGCTTTGTTCTGAAGGCTCTGATGCATAAAAGACTCCACTGGATTCATGGAAAGACTGTTGCCCCATAGAGTCAGCCTCCAGAAGGGAACTGAGGCCTTGGGAGAGGTGAAGGTGCAGAGGATGGAGGAGGGACAATGGAGGAAGGAGATGAGAGGAAGAGAGGCCAGAGAGAGAAGGCAAAACCAGAACCTACGTACAATGATCTCTAAGTGGGTAGAGAGGCAGAGGGTAAAGGAAAGAGACACTGTGTTTGTGGGAGTGTGACATGACCACCTCCTTTCTGATGATGGGCAGCCCTGCACACCCCTCCAGAGGTGGCAGGCATGCCAGGGAGCTCACCTGCAGCTCAGCCTGTGCCCCAGGTACCACTGAGTGAAAAGGGCCATGCAAGATGCAGTCCTCATGCTAAGGACCTTGCTGTTTAGTTGAGGGCACATGACTCAACATCGTACAATAGGCAATTAACTATGTCAGGACGTACATGCTGGTAAGAGTAATGGTTCAGAATTCTACAATACTGGACACCAGGGTTTGTGGAGGTGGGGAGCAGTGATGGCCTTTAGAGTGAGAAGAAGGTGTGACAGCCAGGGTGCTGGGGGAGCCAGCTGAAAATCACAACTATGGAGGCAGTGTGTAGGAAAGGGGGGTGGGGAAGAGAAATGAGGGTCTTTTCCTAATGGAACAGGAATCTGTTTCTAATCTGTGAAGCTAGTGTTCTGTGGCAAAATAGAGGGCCGACTGGAGTTGGGGACGACAGTGAGGAGGCTCTTTTGAAGTAGACCAGAGGCTTCCAGTGAGGCTTATGATTGGTGGCATTCGGAGAGCTGTAGAGGAAGGCGGTACCAGCCTGTCTACAGAGGGCTGCCTCAAGTCATAGAGACCTGTGCCCACTTTTCCTCTGTATGTGACATTGGCAGGCACTCAGATGGTGAAATTTATAGAATAAGAATATAAACAAGGGGTAAGTATACAGCATCTTTAAAATCTGAGGATGCCGATAAGCACAGGAAAATATGTTCAACATACTAATCATCAAGGAAGTGCAAATCAAAGCCATGCTGTGATGTCACTTTGTGCTCATTAGGACAAAAATTTGTAAGAAACATAGAAAATAACAAGGGTTGGTGAGAATGTGAACAAACTGGACCCCTTGTGCATTCCTGGTGGGACTGTAACAGGGAAGCCCTGTGGAAAATAGTAGAGTGGGTCCTCAAAAAAATTACACATGAAGTTACCATGTCACCCAGAAATTCCACTCTGGGTATATTCCCAACAGAATTAACAACAGGCTCTTGAGCTGGGTAAGGGATGCACATCTGTAATCCCAGTGACTCAGGAGGCAGAAGCAGGAGGATGTCAAGTTTGAGGCCAGAGGCAGCCTGAGCAACTTTGTGAGACCCTATCTCAAGATAAAAAATAAAAAAGGTGTTAGGGGTGCAGTTCAGGGTAGTTGTGGTTGTTGTTAGGTGCCATTGAGTCGAGTCCAACTCATAGCAACCCTATGTACAGCAGATTGAAACACCTCCCGATTCTGTGCCAGGCCCACAATTTTATTTATGTTTAAGCCCATTGTTGTAGACACTGTGTCAATCTATCTGGTGGAGGGTTTTCCTTTTTTTGTTGACCTGCCACTCTCCCAAACATGATGTCTTTCTCCAGGGATTGGTCTCTCCTTACTACATGTCCAAAATATGTAAGATGCAGTCTGGCCATCCTTCCTTCCAAAGAGCACTAAGCACTTTCAAAATATGCATGAGGGCCTGGGTTAAGTCACCAAGTACCACAAAAGAAAAAAAAAAAAAAAAACCCAAGGACTTGACAATACATTTGTATACTCATGTTCATAGCAGCATTATTAACAATATGCAAAAGGTGGAAACAAAGATGTTCATTGATGGAAGAATGGATAAAAAGTATATGGTATATATACAATGGAATATTATTCCAACTTAAAAAGGCATGAAATTCTGATATACACTACACATGGCTGAACCTTAAAGGCATTATTCTAAGTGAAGTAAGTCAGATACAAAAGGACAAACATTATATAATTCCACTTACATGAGGTCCCAGAGTGGTCAGATTCATAGACACAGAGAGTAGGAGAGCGGTTAGCACTAGAGGGAAGGGGGATGGGGAATTGGCATTTAAAGACCATGGAGTCAGTTTGGGAAGATGATAAAGTTCTTGATAGATGGTGATGATTGAAGAGCAATGTGAATACACTTAATGTTACCAATCTGCTGTTGTTGTTAGGTGCCACTGAGTTGGGTCCAGCTCATAGTGACACTCATAGGGTTTTCATTGGTGGATTGCTTTGAGTTTGCTTCCAGAGTGCATTGCCATGTCCTTTTCCCATTTTGCACTATTGGGGATCAAACCTGGGTCCTAAGAGAGTACAGAGCCAAGCTCTACCAACTGAGCTAAACCCCAACCCCTAATTAAAATGCTTAAAATAGTAAATTTTACATTATGTATAGTTTCACACACACACACACACACACACACACACACACACACACACACCCCACCCATAGGAGTGGACCTCCAAAAGTGCAAAATTTAAACCTTCAATCTCTACCTTCTCTATTTTCCACCTTCCACCACCATCCCCAAAGGCCCAATTTAGAAGTCCAGTACATTCTGTCCTCTCAAATCTAGCCTTGTCACTCATTCTTCCTCAGTACACAGCCTTTATTTCACCGCCAGTAAGTAGAAAGGGCAATATCTGAATTTAAGGGCAAAATAATGGAGCAAGAGAAGCTCCATGCCTAGAAAACATAATTCTTCAATATAAAATTTTAATAGGTCATCATGATTAACATCTACTAATAGTTAGGGAGATTGCCAAGATTAATAGGTTGTTGGTATGTACTTTTGAAATGATATATTAAAAATGCCACTTTACCTCTATGGTCTTCCTTCTCAAACCCATTAGCCCAAGTCTAATCATGAGAAAACATTAGACAAATCCCAATTGAGGCACACTGTTGGGGTTTTAGCTCTAGCCCGGCTAAGATTAGGGCCAAACCCTCAACATAACAATGTGGTCAGTGTCAGGAAAGAAGGACCTCGGAGACCTTCTGGTGGTTAAACAAGGGTAGGTAAGGTTTATTGGGATGCTCCCCTGGTAGAGAGTAAGGAGCAAGCGGCCCCTATAGAGCAGAGCTCTATCTATTTAAGTGCTGGCTCTAGGCCTGCAGCATGGCATGCTGCAGGCTAAGTGCTGGTACAGCTCAGCCTTAAAGGCACAGCCACAGCCGCTGGTGTTCCATGGAGGTCTGATGGTCTTGACTCTCGAGGCTCGCCTTCTTTACCTCCCTCCTTCCCAAGGATGGGAGGAATTGGGAGGCTCTTTGTGGCTTGCTAGAATCCTTCGGCTCTTCGGGGCCCCTGGGCTTGATCTCGCCGGCTTGCTAGATGGTCTTGCTGGAGTACGGAGCGCTGGGCCAGGTGATGAGGTTCAGGAGACGGTCAGTGAGGTGAGGATCAGTAGGGTCAGGTTCAGTAGGGTGAAGATGGGGTCCAGGAGCCCTGCTTTTATAGGGTCCTGGAAGGGTCACATGGTGGGGTTCAGCCAATCAGGGCACACACCTGACAGGTACAGCCGGTAAACTGACATACCTGCCAGGTGGGGACAGTTATTACCTGAAAGTGGTGAGGGGAGCCAATCAAAATTAGGGTGGTTAGGGCAGGTCAGGCCGGCCGGGGGCCATCTTTGCTCACTCGATGGGAGGGGCTAGTGTGAGTGAGTGGGATGAGCCCTGGGGTCAACTAGGGGTCAGCTCCTCAGGCTGTCATGAGGGACCCTAGTTGAGAAATATAATTTTAAAAATCCCCAACAGCACACTATACAAAACATCTGACTAGTACTTGCAAAATGTCCAGGTCTTCAGAGAAAAGGACAGTCTGAGAAACTGTCACAGCCAAGAAGAACAGATAATAGACATTAAATAAAAATTGAAGGAAGATGAATAAAACATTCACTTTAATATAAAAGAGTCCTTTCTTTTAGAGATACATACCGAAATGTTTAAGTATAAGGTAATCTGATGTTTGCAATTTATTTTAAGTTGAATTTACAAAGCTGGGTGTCGCGGTGCATACCTGTAATCCCAGCACTTGGGAGGCTGAGGCATGAGGATCTACATGAATTCAAGGCCAGTCTGGCCTATGTAGAGAGTTCCAGGACAGCCTGGGCTACACAGGGAGACCTTGTCTCAATGAATGAATAAATAAATAAATAAATAGTAAAACTTACAAAAATCTAATAGGTTAATTTATATAAACCTGGGTGCTTTATGTGGCCATTTCCTGCCAATAAGACCAGGAGGCAGAAAAAACAGTTTTTGAAAAAACAACAATGAACCAAAGACAGAGAGTAGCAGGGTGAGAGATGAGGCAAGAGCTGTGGAATCCTTCCGTTTCTGCTTCCCACTTCTCCCAGAGACCCTGCTCTGACATTATGTGAGCTGCCACTGGATCCTTAGACTGGCCCTCACCTCACCCATTCTTCTCCAAGCAACTTCAATGGTGTATATTTCATAAAGGTATAAGTTCGAACAAAACCCAAGAAGCATAAAGCATGCTTTGCACCTCTACCCCTACTCATAGCAACCCTAAGGACAGCAGAACACAACACTGTGCCATGCACATGATCTTTTTGGGTCCATTATTGTAGCCACTGTGTTTCTTCTCATTCTGAGTTGTGCCACATCAGCAAAAGGAGGTCCCAGGTGCTATATTCCTTTCCCATCATTAAAGTTGACTCTACTTTGAGGAGGCAACACTTTCCCAGTCATCTTTTGAATGCCTTCCAGTCTGGGTGGCTCATTTTTGGGCACTGTACTTGACAGTGCTTCTTTGCTCATTCGCTTCTGACCTTTTAAGCTAAATTGTAAAAGGTTTCCCACACAGAACGTGTAACCTAACATAGACAAAATGCGATCTGCAGCCGAGGTGAGGTGGAGGACCTGGTTTCTAGCTTCAATTCTGCCAGTGTCTGGCATGTGACTTTGGACATGACATGCCAGGCTCTGTGCTTGTTCCATCTGTCTTCTGTCTTGTTGAGAGAGACAAAGCATTGGGGCATAGCCAAAGGGAGGAGTTGCAAAACTTCTAAGTACAGAATTCCTGTTTTTAGTAAGATTCTTCAAAAGTGCAAATCATCAGATTCTGTTCAGGCTTTCGCCTCACTGAGCACTGATGACTAAACCTGAACTCTGGAGCTAGACGTGAAGAAAAGTTCTATTCTTCCTGTCCTCTCCAACTCCTGCTCTTCATTTCACAGTAATTAATATGCATTTTTCACTGGATTAAAAAAATAGCAAAGATGTTTTTGTTGTTGTTGGGTGCCGTCGAGTCATGTCTGACTCATAGCGACCCTCACAGGGTTTTCAATGGCAGATTGTTTCAGGATTGCCTCGGGAGTGGATTGCAACGTCCTTCTCCCATTTTTGCAGTCTGGGAATTGAACTCAGGACCTCAGAGACTGCACAATGGTGCTCTACCAACGGAGATAAATCCCAGCCCTATAGCAAAGATAGCAAGGTATAATAAAAGGCCCACCTGTTGCCTTCCTAATCTTTCCTAGCTGTGGTTGAAATGTGTTCCCTCAAAACTTCATGTGTTAGAAACTTAATCCTGAAATTCACATGTTAATGATATTTGGAGATGAGGCCTTTGGGAGACAATTAGGATTAGATGAATTCATGAAATTGAGGCCCCCATGATGGCATTGTTGTTGCTGTTATTAGGTGCTGTCCAGTCAGTACCTGACTCATAGTGACCCTTTGTACAAAAGGCAAAACACTATTGTCAGTGCCTCTCTGCTATTCATAGGGTTTTCAATGGCTGATTATTTTTGGGAGTAGGTTGCTGGGTCTTTCTCCCAAGCCTACAGCACCTGGTGTTCCCAGGAGGTCTCCCATCCAAGCACTAACCAGGCCCGACCCTGCTTAGCTTCTGAGATCTGATGTGATTGGATGCCACAGTGGTATGGCTGCAGGCATGATGGCATTAGTGGCTTTATAATAAGAGGAAGAGAGACTGACGCTAGACACTTTGCTCTGCCTTGCCGTTGTTATGATGCAGCAAGACGGTCCTCACCAGATGTGGAGCAGATGCTGGTGCTGTGTTCTTGGACTTCTCAAACTTCAGAATGGGGAGCTAAATACACTTATTTTCTTCATAAATTACCCAGTCTGTGGTATTCTATGTTGTTGTTGTTGTTGTTAGGTGCTGTGGAGTTGGGTCTGACTCAATGACCCTCACATGATTTTCAATGGCTGATTGTTTCCAGATTGCTTTGGGAGTGGATTTTCATTTCCTTTTCCTAGTAGTAATCTATAGCAATAGAAAACAGACCAAGACATCCCCCTATTCCCACCCATATATAATAATTCTTTGTTCTCATTATTCTCAATCAAATGTGGTGACCAGCCCATACAGATTGTAAAACCAGGCCAGAGAAAATCTTTGCTTATTTATCTTAATGACTGTGTGGGTATGGTGCTGTTGGGGCTAGCTGGTCTTCCAGTGTCATGATAGCAGGTATTGCATATGTCAAGTTACTCTAAAATTCCTCATGTTGTTAGGTGCCGTCAAGTTGGATCCTACTTATAGCAACCCTAAGGACAGCAGAACACAACGCTTTGCCATGCACATGATCTTTTTGGGTCCATTGTTGTAACCACTGTGTTTCTTCTCATTCTGAGTTGTGCCACATCAGCAAAAGGAGGTCCCAGGTGCTATACTCCTTTCCCATCATTAAAGTTGATTCTACGTTGAGAAGGCAACACTTTCCCAGTCATCTTTTGAATGCCTTCCAGTCTGGGTGGCTCATTTTCGGGCACTGTATTTGACAGTGCTTCTTTGCTGTTCATAGGGTTTTTAATGGCAAATTGTTTTGGGAGTGGGCTACCGTGTCCTTCTCCCTAGTTTGTCTTAGTTTGGAAGATCAGCTGAAACCTGTCCACCATGGGTGGGCCTGCTGGTATCCGAGATACAAGTGGCACAGCTTTCAGGATCACAGTAACACACAAGCCCCCACAGCATGACAAGCTGTGGGGGCTTGTGTGACAGACACATAGGGGACTCTGAAATAGAATGCATGATTTAAAATGCATGGAGAAAACTTTGAAGCTTAAAAAACATTCTAGATTTTCAGATGTGTGCTAACATGGGAAATACATCTACAGCTAAGACAGTAAGCATGGGATTATACTGTATTATGCAATAGCATTCATTCAGGGACTTACAGTACCTCTGATATTGTCAGATAATTCATCATTGTCTGGGGCCAAGGGAAGTTCTACACTGTTCTCAATCTACGTAGAGTTGATTCTTATTACCTATAATAGATACATTCTATGCACTGCTACAAACATTGAAATAAATAAACTTACTCCTAGGAAAATACAAAGTTAGGTTCCTGAAAGCCTCTGGTCACAACCTTTTCATCAACTGATCAATATAAAATCATGTTTTATGTATGTTTCTGTTTAAAGATATCTTATTTAATATACATTGTAGATTCATTATCACTGAACCATTGGTCAACAGCACTATAAACTTATTCCTAAACAAATCTTGCCATTGAAAACCCTAGGAACAGCAGAGAAGCACTGACAGTAGTGTTTCCCCTGTTGTACAGAGGGTCGCTATGAGTCGGATACTGACTTGACGGCACCTAACAACAACAATAACAAACAAATCTTATTACATACCTGTATTTTCTTCATGAGGCATACCACAATAATCTTGCTCTTAGAAATACTGTCTAGTGCTAGACAGCAGCTCAGCACTATAGTGGTGGCCATTTTAAACAGCAAATCTTCAACAAGAAGTCAAAAAATGAAGCACTAAATATCAGCCAAAATGACACTCCCTGTCCCACACTATTTTTAGTTTTTGAATAGGATCTCACTGTGTAGCTCAGGCTCGTTTGGAACTCACTATGTAAACCAGGCTGGCCTCAAACTTGCATTGATCTTCCTGCTTCAACCTTGTAAATGCTGGGATTACAGGCACATGCCACCACGCCTGGTTCATTCTGTAGAATTTTCCAAACTGGAACTAGTTTCTCTCTGGAGGCAATGAAGGCAAAACTGTGAGATGGGAGACTTAACATCTATGAGCCACTATGTTGCTGGAAGAGGCAGAGACAGAATGTGGAAGTTCCAGAAACATTAATACCTGGTCTAAGCTGTGCCTGAGGTCTTGCACACACAGCTTTTCTTCCTTTTGTTTGTGAGCTAGCCTCCTTCCTTCATTAGATTCCCACTTTGAGTCCAAGCTAATTTGAGTTCAGTTTCTGACATTTGAAACTACAAACAAAACAAACAAAAACCCCAAACAACTGCTTTTAAATGGTTTAACGGTCATCACAACACTTGCTGTTATGGTTTGAATATAAAGTGTCCCCCAAAGGTCATGTGCTTTAATGTTTTGTCTTTAGTTGGTGGCACTATTTGTGAAGGTCATGGAACTTTGGAAGGTGGGTGTTAGTTTGGCAGAAGTGATGTCATTGGAAGTGGGCCTTTGGAGGTTTTTACCCTGGATCCAAAGCTCAGGTTGCCTTTTCTGTTCCTGGTCTGCCATGCCATCAGGTTGTTTGTGATAGACTTTGCCACTGCCACTGGCATGCCTGTCCTGCCACCATTATGTACTGATACTCTAACCATGAGCTCCCTATGAGCCACTTCCCTTGTAAGTTTGTTTGTGTTGTATGGGGCGTTTCCCTGCCACTGGACTTGCTCTGGCTATGAGCAGGAACCAACCACCAAAGACCCACTGTCTTGTGAGGGGAGCTGAGGGCCAGAGAACAGCATCACTGGGAAGGAGGCTTATGCCCACAGCTACTCTGCCAATCCCTGGGACAGCTCAGAGGTTTATGTCCACAGTGGCTCCTTGCTTCTTTCTTCCAGTGAGGATGCCAACTCCAAGTGCTCAGCTCAACACGACTCTTTATTGCTTCATCTGCCCCGGTCGGTGGAATGGACCCTGACTGCTCCATGTATGTTCTTATATCCCCTTCAGGTGCTAGCCAGGGACCAATCAGAGATTGCCACTCCATATGGGCTTTGGCCTATCAGGGGAAACATGCAAATTTGGGTTTGTATAAAGGACCAGTTGGGGGTGGTTCCTGAACAGTCCAATCAGGAGCCATTTGGTGGTTTGGAAACAGCCAATCAGGTGTCAAGGGGTCTGAGGAGAGGAGTTGGACGCCAGTGCTATTTTGGGAAGCTCGATGCCGGGGAGTCCTCAGATATAGGGCAAAGGTTATGCCCGGGGAATAAGCCTCAAACCTCCAAGTGGGTCTAGGTAGGCCCCAGGGCGAACCATCTCTCTAGTGCCCTACAGGGTTGGTTTTTCTGCTATAGTGATGACAGCTGACTAATAATAGACTT
The DNA here is from genome assembly GCA_007922755.1 of Pedetes capensis. Taxonomy (NCBI): domain Eukaryota; kingdom Metazoa; phylum Chordata; class Mammalia; order Rodentia; family Pedetidae; genus Pedetes; species Pedetes capensis. Next base: position 45,732 of record VMDO01002547.1, on the reverse strand, counting down.
GCATATCTATAATAATTCCAAGATGCTCTCATTGATAACATTCTCTGTAAAATGTGCTGTTTATAGATTAAGAATTATTGCTGATGAACATATGAGACAATTGAAACTTTAAAACAATTTACTTTCACCCACACAGTAAAGTGCACAAAACAAAAATGTATCTCATAAGGAATTATCATAAAGTTGAAGTTTGTGTAGCCACCCCACAAATAAGATATAGGACATTGCCAACACCCCTAAAGCCATCTCATGCCCCTACTAATACCAGTCTCTGCCCTGCAAAAATGATCACATTCCTTTTGTGGTTATCACTTCCTTACTTTTCTTCCTACTCATATCACCCAGGGTGTATCTCTGTATTTGTAGTGGAGTTATGCCAATTTTTGAACAATTCATGAACGAAGCTAGAAAAAATATATGTACATACACATTTCTATACATCTATATAGATAGATTTCTCTTTTAAAAATCTGGCTTCTTTTGCTCTGAATTTTTTTTTTTTTTTTGAGATTTATCCCAAAACTACTACTGTAGCTAAATCTTTCTCACTGCTATTTAATATTCCATAATACAAATGTATGATTTACTTATCCATTCTGCTGATAGACATTTGGAAAGTTTTTTTTCCCCCCTATTGTTGTATCTACAAATCCTGCTGTTTTGAATATTCTTGGCGAGTACTTTTGTTTGTTTTTTTTTTTTGGTTTGGTTTTTTTTGAGACAATGTCTCACCAAGTAGCCCAGATTGGCCTTGAAAACTCTCTCTCTTTACTGCTGGGCATGGTGGCACATGCCTGTAATCCCAGTGGCTCGGGAGGTGGAGGCAGGAGGATCGCAAGTTCGAGACCAGAGGCAGTCTGAATAACTTGGCGAGACTGTGTCTCAAAAAGTAAAAAAATGGGCTGGGGGTGCAGCTCAGTGGTCCAGCACTTGCAAAGCATGCAAGTTTGAGGCCCTGGGTTCAAACCCCAGTACCGCAAAAACAACAACAACAACAACAACAACAACAACAATAAACCACCAAAAACTCTTTCTCTTTTGCCTTGAACTCTTGATCCTCTCACCTCAGTCTCCCAAGTGCCAGATTATAGGAGGTTGCCAATACACCTGACCATGCCACATTTTTACTGGATATATGCATAACAGTAGAATTACTAGGTCATGAATACTGTATGCATCTTTCTCAGGGAGTAAACACATTTCCCCCCCCCAAATGACTGTTTCAGTTTCCATTCCTACCAGCAACTTATAAAAGTTTCTCTTGTTCTATATACTCACTAACATTTGCCAGCCTTTTTAATTGTAGCCATTTGTGTAGGTATGCCACGGTATCTTACTGTAGTTTTAATCTGATTATCAATGGAAGTGAATACCCTTTTCCATGTTTATTGGCCATGTGTGTAGCTTCATTTGTGAAATTCCTGTTGAAATCTTTTGGCCATTTTCCATTTGGTTGCTTGTTTTTTTCTTTATTGATTTGCAAGAGCTCTTTACATAGTTGGATAAGAAACCTTTGTTGAATATATTGGTATGTGTTGCAAATATCTTCTTCCACCCTGTGGCTTTTACTCATTTAGTGGTATATTTTGAGGAAGTGATTCTTAATTTGATGTATTCAAATTCATCAACTGGGATTTTAAAACAATGCATCTGACAGAACAGATTGATCAGTAGAAAATAAATCTCTAAATTCAGTAAAATGAACTTACATATGCTCTCTGGCTAAAGTTACACATTCTTTCTTTGGAATGTTATTTCTGGAATGACATTTTAAAAAATAATAACAGGCTCTTCTCTCTCTTGAGAAGCCTTCATCCATATCTTGGACGTGCACTATGATTCTTTTCTTAAGCATTTCTTCTTTCTGAGAGCTGGGGCTTGCCTTAAAGTATGTACTATCCCTTACCCCTACCTAAATAAACTTTCTAATTTTGTTTTAACAACAACAACAACAACAACAACAACAATAATAATAATTCATTCTTTTATAGGACACGGAGGTACACTCACAATATTTAATTCTGCCACTTAGTGGTTCCACAGAAAACTAATAATAATTTTTAAAACTATTGTTTTGCAAGTTTGTACAGTAGGACTGGCTATCAAGTTTCTGACTCATAGTGCCCCTCATAGGGTTTTCAATGGCTGATTGTTTCCCTATTGCCTTGCGCTGCTGGGAATTGAACATGGGACCTCAGAGACTGCAGAGTGGTGCTCTATCAACTGAGCTAAATCCCAGCCCCATCTAATTCTCTCACACATTACGATATCTAAATATGGACACAGGCTCAGCTCTTTACTGTAAAATTCCCGTTACTTATAGGTAAACAGGAAATTGTTGTTGTTGTTGTTAGGTGCCGTCGAGTCGGTATCCGACTCATAGCGACCCTCATAGGGTTTTCAATGGCTGATTGTTTCGGGATTGCCTTGGGAGTGGATTGCCAGGCCCTTCTCCCATTTTTTGCAGTGCTGGGAATTGAACTCAGGACCTCAGAGACTGCAGCGCAGCGCTCTACCCACTGAGCCAAATTCCAGCCCCAAACAGGAAATTAGGATAGCACAAATAGTTTCTTTTTTTAATCATAAAAAGTTTAAGGATTCTAAGGTATCACTATAACATCCCTTATACCTATTACCAAGATAATGTTAACCCTGTCATATTTACTTTAAAAGTTAAAGAAATGAAAATAAATTTTATGTTCTTTTGTTTTCTCATTTCATTTCCCTTCTGTTCTCATTATCCATTATAATGTGTATCTTTCCGGACCTTGTTTCTGTATTTTTAGTACATATTCTTGTGTCCAAGAATACAAATGTTACTTTGTATGTCTAAAATGTATCTGTATTGTACTGCAACTTGCTTTTGGTATTTAACATGTTTTTCCATGTTGATATTTACAAGTATATGCAGATATATGCAGACCTAGCTTATTAGTTTTAACTGCCATTTTGTAATTTGTTGTTATTAGGTGCCGTAGTGTTCAACTCATAGTGACCCCCATAGGATTTTCAATGGCTGATTGTTTGGGGATTGTTCCAGGAGTGGTCAGCCACACTCTTCTCTTTTTTTTTTCCTTCAGTGCTGGGGATCAAACCCCAGTCCTCAGAAAGTGCGGAAGAGCACTCTACCAACTGAGCTAAACTCCAGCACATATTGTCATTTATGGTAGACACATAGCTTATATTTATCCATTCCTCTACCAATGAACATTTCAATGCTGCAGTGAGATGCAATGCGTAGTCTAATTCTAAAAAATATTTAAAGGAATGAGTTGGAGGCAGCCTTTATTTCAAGCAAATGTTATAAAGTATCTCCGGCTTACCAGTTTTTGCTTCAATTTTTTTTCCCTATTAACGTCCACAATATCTGTATGCATAGCAGGTATCATTACCTGAAATTTCCCAATGACCTTTTACTCAATCCACTGAAAAAGGCTCTGATGTGTGCCCACAGGGGCAGGGGTGGGAAGATGGCGCGTGGGTAGACTGGACACAAAGAAGTGTCAATGTCAAAAGACAATGAAGGTTTGTCTGATCCAGAGCAGCGTTATGTGGGGTACGTCTGAGAATTTACAGTGCACAGCATGTTCTGTACTACCATAGCTGGATAACGACAGAGCGGAATACAAAGGTCTCTAAGCTCATTGTGAAAGATGTAACCATCAAACGCTAGGGAGTTGTCATGGAAACCGTGGGGCGGATCTGGCCAAATTCTTAATGCCCCTGGAATGTTTCTCCTTCCGGTCCTCTGCTCTTCGCAAGCACAGTCCTTCTCCTCGGTTCCCCGCCCACTCTATAGGCCCTCATCATTCTCTTCCCCTTTCCACTCTTCCTTTCCCGGTTCCAAGTCGCCATCTTGACGCATGGCCCAAGATGGCGACCCCTGCTCCCAGAAGTAGCGCCGGCGCGCAGCCTCCGCGCGCTGGGATGGAGGGTGGGACGTCAACGTCAAGACGCCGCCTCCGCCCACCACCACCCGCTAGTCGCTCCGCCCCCAGTCCCACTCCGCCTTCCTCCTACCCCGAGAACCCGGAAGTGGAGGAGGAGGCGCGGCGACTGTGGCAGAGCAGCGGACGCTGGCTGAGCCGTACCCCCGAGCGTGTCTGGGGTTGGGGGCGGGGGGCGGGGCTGAGCGTTCTGGGCAGCCTGGCCCGAACGGGGCGGGGGAGGCCATGGCCTCGGCAGAGTTGCAGGGGAAGTACCAGAAGCTGGCTCAGGAGTACTCGAAGGTACCCATCGTGGGCGGGTAGGAAGGGGTCCCTGGCCCTGCGGCCTCGGGTTGCCTTGGTAGCGACTTGTCGGGACGAAGGGGTACGGCTGAGGGGGCACGCAAGCGCACCCCTCTTCTCCCTTTCTCCTGCGTCCACCATTACCATGCCTCCACCTGCAACTCCCCCGAGGTGGGGCAGGGCGGTTTCTTGGTCCGTGTGCGTTTCTGCAGACATGAGCTGGAGTTTGATTCTTCCTTGTTACTGAACTAGCGGGCTTGGACATGGGATGTCAGGAATCCAGGCTTCTACCTCTGGTGCTGGCCCGGAGGGGAAGGGGAAGATGTGGGACCACCCCTCCCACCCCTCGCTCCGTCCTCAGTTTTCCTAGTCCAGTGATGGGGAGGAGCAACCATTCTCTCTTCCCATGGGGATGAGATGAGGATAAAGAGATTTACATGCCCTCAAGTCAGTTTGGGAGGGTAGATAGTGTCATTCGTGTAAACTGCCTCACTAGGGAAGGGTGGTTACTAACGTATTCGGATGCCTTGGCAAGATTTTGTCTGGAATGATTTTGACAGCTTGAGTGCTAGGGTTGTGTCCTTTTCTCTCTCTTGTCCCTCTTCACCTGGAATGCGGGGAGAGCCCCCAGCAGAGACTCCATACATTGAATTAAACAAAACAGGGACCTGCCTTTTTGTCATGTTTACGGCATTAGTCTTTTATATGGTGGAACCCCTTCCTTGCACAAGGGTGGTGCAGTTTCTGGGTAGGGTTTTTCTGCCTTAAGAATATGAAGTTATTAAAGCAGACACTTAACATCTTTAGAAATTTATTTAACAATCATTATAATAGTTTGCAGTGATTCATGGAGTCAACAGGAGGACTTAGCCGCCTTTTTACAATTTGGAGAAATTGAAACACATTTTTTAATTTCATTCAGCAAATATTCGGCAAGGTAAAATGATTTTTTGGAAAATAAAACCTGTGCCTAAACATACACACTTAAGTCATCACTATGAAATAGGAACATTTTGAGATACTATGTTTATTCCAGTAGTGTACCATTGGCAAACGGTGTTGCATTTCCATTTGAAATCTTAAGAGCCTGTGGCACAATGTCAGTGATAGCAGGTTTTCATCTCTTGAAGGAGGGTTTCCTTGTTTTTAAGAGCCAGAAATTCGGAACAAATCCATATGGTGAAGGGGGTGGTGGAGGATGGCAGAGCTCAAATTTGCCTTTACTATTTTTGGTTCAAAATATTTCATGTGTGCAAGTAAGGGGACTGATGTTCTTCCTTGGAGAATAAACAAGCTCAGAATGCAATTCCAAATGGCAAACAGGAGTTCCAAAAATGTTTTCAGCAGTGACCACATTGCTGAAATAATTGTATAGTCTCCCAAAGTAATAATAAAAACTTTGAAAGATTTTATTCATTTGGGTATGTAAGCTTGTTTAACAGTCACTGTTATGTGCCTTCTGTGAGCAGTCTGCCAGGGTCAGTTGAGTGAGGCAGGGTTCCAGCTGCAGGAGTCACCTTTAATAGAATCTTCAAACATGGTACATAATTATGATTAATTCAATGAGAGCACAGAGGAGAGGTTGCTGGGCAAGGGTGGACATTTCTTAGACTAGAGAGTAGGGAAGAAGGGTGGAGGAGGAGGTAGCTTTCTAGGCAAAGGAAGCAGCCTGTGTTTGCTGACATGAAAGCTCTTTGAGATACATGGCAGAAAGTGGTGAAAGGAGATTGGAGAAGTAACTTAAATCAGATGGTGGAGGCTTGTGGGTGTCATTATTGTTGTTAGGTGCCATTGAGTTGGTATCTGACTCATAGTGACCCTATGTACAACACATGAAACACTGTTGTCATCTTTTTTTTGTTATTCGTAGGATTTTTAATGGCTGCTTGTGTTTTGGGAGTGGATTGCCAGGTCCTTCTTCCAAGCCTACAGCACCTGGTGTTCCCGAGTGGTCTCCCATCCAAGTACTAATCAGGCCCGACCCTGCTTAGCTTCTGAGATCCAACAGGATTGGATGCCACAGTGGTATGGCCGTAGGTGTGGTGTCAAATAAGAAACATGAAGTTTGTCTTCTGAGTAATGGAAGAATGTCAGAGGTTTTTAAAGGGGGTAATGACATTACTTTTAGGAAGGAAACTGGTAACAATATAGAGGATGGATTTAAATAGGGAAAGATTGGTGACAAGAAGGCCAGACAGAAGGCTGATGGAATAGCTTTGGGGAGAATGATGTAGGATTAAATAAAATTAGTGACTTTTGGGATGGAGAGGAGAGGCTAGATTGAGGAATCATGGTTAAAAATAAACTTTTTTTTTTAGCTTCCTTTTGAGTACCTGCTTTGTACATAGCACTAAACTTAGGAAAGATGTAAAGAATGTATAAGGCACTCATCTTTGGGTCTCATTCATTCGTTGGGACTTGGTGAGTAAGAGAAGACTCATTTTTGACCTGGAAGTTCTGAGATGAAGGGTTATGACTACCACTGACAGAGTGAGGACTGGCAGGAAGGCAAGCCCTTTTGGTGTGAAGGGGTATATTAAAAGTTAGATGTAGTCATAGAATTTAGGGTTGGAGGGCACATTAAAATTATGATTCACATGTTAGCTTGAAGTAATGTTGAGGATAATAGCTGAAAATTTCTAATAGAGATGAACTGACTAAAAATGAGGGTAGAGGCCTTTGAGAATTATTCAGGATGGAGATGTGGGGAACACCTGTGGGAAGGATGTGCCAGGAGTGGAGACACTAAGAAGACTGTAGTAATGCATCTGCCAAGCTTAGAGTTCTCTGCTGTGTTGGGCCAGACCATTTCTCATTCTTTTAATTGCAGTGTGATTGAATTTCAGAATGTAAGAGACAGAGACTGGTCAAAAGATTTCATGTGCTTTTTATTTCCTGTCCTTTATGTTGTTGTTAGGTGCTATCGAGTTGGGTCCAACTCTAAGTGACCCTGTGTCCAACAGAATGAAGCACACCTGGATTCTGTGCCAGACACACAATCTTATTTATGGTTAAGGCCATTGTTGCAGACACTGTTTCAATCCATCTAGTTGAGGGTTTTCCTTGTTTTGTTGACCTGCCATTCTCCCAAACATGATGTCCTTCTCCAGGGTTTGGTCCCGCCGGACAACATGTCCAAAATATGTAAGACACAGTCTAGCCATCCTTGCTTCCAAGTAGCACTCTGGTTGCCCTTCTAGGATAGATCTGTTTGTTCTTTTTGCAGTCCATGGTATATTTAGTATATTTATAGCCAAAGTCTTTGCCTATGGAAGGGATATTTTACGTTTTTATTACCTTCTGTGGTGCCAAAATTTGTGGGCTGATATTGAAATCTAATTACATTGTTCTTCTGCCTTATTTGGGATAGTAAGGAAAAAAATTTCCTGTTAATCTGTAGAAGAAAGCCTATATATCAAGAAAACAGCAAGCCTGATCTCTAACCCAAGGATATTTGCAGAACCTTCTCATTCTTCCTTGGTACACATTTCAGACTGTACTCCAAGAATGGATCTTTCCTTGCTTACAAGCTGTGGCCATAATCTTTCCTCGAAAAGTTTTAAAAACAAAAACAAAAACACTGTGCTTTGAGGAACTCTTGTAAAAGATACTGAGAGTGTAGTCAGATAGAAGGTGAACCATGGAGACCAAAGCAATTGAGAATTACAAAACAAAACAGTTTGCTAAAACAAGGTGTTATTAAAAAGGTCAGTAAAAATGAAGATCAAGTCCCCAGTGGTTTGTGCAATGAGGTCACTGGGGGCCTTTAGTTCAGATTCAGTAGAATTTGAGGGAGGGAGAAGGGGTGTAGAGGTTGGTGTTTAGAGGTTTTTGAAGTCAACAAGGCACAAGCTATTTCTTTGAGAGGGGAGGGAAAGCAACCAAGGTGTTAATTACTACATTGTATTTATTTTACTTATTTTTGCGGTACTAGGGGTTGAACTCAGGGCTTCACACATACTTTGCAAGGGCTCTACTGGGCTGCAACCCCCACCCCATATTTTTTTATTTTTCATGTTGAGACAGGGTCTCACTAATTTGTGCAGGCTGTTTCTGTCCTCAAACTCATGATCCTCTGGCCTCAGCCTCCCAAGTTACTGGGATTATAGTTGTGTGCCATCACACCTGGTTAAAGATAATCTTTTTAAACCTCTTTTTGAGGCTGTGAAAACTAGCAGGGAGCCAAACATCCATTATTTCTTGAACAGTCCACTTTGCAATTGATACTTCTTTTAGTTATGAAGGAGATTCCCCTTGGGAACTTTTTAGACTTATACTCTTAGTACAGAGCTACTTCCATTGGGAAAGGTGAGTTTTGATCCAGTGTGCTTTCTCTCCAGATAGTGGAGCTTGGCACAATCTGATTAATCTCCTGCTGCTATAAGAGAAATAGACTCCGGAGTTAGATTGGATGAAAATTGACTCTCAGCTTTTTATAACCTTGATATGTAGGGTTCACTACTGAAGTTGGATTGGCAAACAGCTTTGTGTTTAGTGCTATCCAGTGGAACTTACCATGAGAATGAAAATGTTCTTTCTCTATGCTGCCCAGCAGGGTAACTGTGAGCCATGTGTGGTAACTGAGCACTTAAAAATGAAGCTAGTGTGACTGAGGAACTGAACTTTAGACTTTATTTAATTTAGAAAGCCACAGGTACAGATTGGCTGCCCTACTGGACAGTGTGCTAGCTTAGACTGGAGATCAGTGTATCACAAATGTCTGCGTGGCTCACCTGAAGACCTTGCTAAACTGCAGCTTCTGGTTTAGTAAGTCTAGGGTGGGGCTTGATAGTCTGCTCCCAAGTGTTGCTGTTGTAACCATCCAAAGACTTCATTTTGAATAGCAAGGCCCTAGAAAGACCAGAGGTGGCTAATCCTCTTTAGTTCAGTTGACTTACTGATCTAGTCACTGAGCGGCCAGTTAACCAGCAAGATTTGGGATAGGGTTTTGTTCTAGCAAGTATCCCTGTATGGGAACAGGAACGGGTGAAAGTTCTATTGGAGAGCAGATCTGAGGGGAGGTTTATCCTCCCATTAGTGACAAAATATCCTCAGTCACTTGTACATAGGAGACTACCCATACTTTATTCCTAACGTAGGGTAGGAACAAGTAGGCAGAGAGAAAGACTAGATGGTATTCATAGCACTTTGCTGCTGCTGCTGTTGTTGTTGTTGTTGTTGTTAGGTGCTGGTGGGTGGGGTCCGACTCTCAATAACCCTCATATGGTTTTCAGTGGCTGATTGTTTCGGGATTGTTTCAGGAGTGGATTGCCAGGTCCTCCCATTTTTGTGGTGCTGTGGATCAAACCAAGGGCCTCAGAGAGCACAGCACAGAGCAGCACTCTACCAACTGAGCTAAACCCCACCCCCCAACATTTTAGAATACTTAAAATGTTAAAATCGGAAGGAATTTTAGCAGTCATCTAGCCCAGGTGCTGCAAGTAGGGTTTGTAGATAACTTTAGCATTCTAAAGCTTTGAATCAGGGTTTTGGTTTTGGGTTTGCCTGTTGCATGCATTTCTTTGTAATGAAGAAAAGCAGTATGTTTAAAGGTGTGTTTTATAGTGTTGTAAAACATGTATAAATGTAAAAAATGTCCATTGCATGAAAATAGCCTTGTAAGAATGGTTGCAATACAGAGCATGGCTGGGGATTAGGTAAGAAAATGCATTGTCTTTCTCCACAAAGTCTTCCAACAGTTTGTGATTAAAGGCCATAAATCCTTCATCTTGACCCGCCATCCTATCAGAGGTTGTCAACATGGCATGAAACTCTTTCTGTGTCTCTAGAGAAACAGTTGTATGATAGGCCTGACTGAGGTTTGGCAGTTCTAGAACCAAAGTTATACAGGTCATGCTGGACACTGAATATTAGAGATTTAGTTAGGTCAAGAATTTTGAGGATTCTTGGTGTCCAGTAAGATTGAGAGGTTCAAAACATTTGGAGAAGGATCTTAGAAAGGAACTGTTGAAATGAGGGCACTCTTACAGTTGTATAATGCATTATATTTAAATTTTTTAAATACAGTATGTAACTTGATTAATTTACTAAAAATTTATTGAGTACTTTCTATACCCACAGCATTGCTCTTTCATTGTAATCAGAAAATACAAAGAAAGATACTGTAGTCTCTACTATGAAGAATGGTTGAAATTGCCAGACAGGAGATGAGTACAGAAATCATTCATAAATTAACTTGACACCATGGCACACACCTATAATCTTAGTGACTTGGGAAGTGGAGACAAGAGGATTGCAGGTTTGAGGCTAGAGGCAGCCTGCCCAACTTAGTGAGAATCTGTGTCAAAACAAGTAAAAATAAAAAAATTAAAGGGGCAGGTGTAGCTCAGTAGTAGAATGCTTGCATAATGTGTGAGACCCTGGTTTCAACCCTTCAGTACTGCAAAAACAAAAACAAAACCAGTCATACACAAATTAGTATATGTAAACTTTATGACTTTAAAAAATAAAATTAAGCTGGGTGTGGTAGTAGATGCCTCTGATCCCTGTAAATCAGGAGACTGAAGCAGAAGGATCTTGAGTTTGAGGTGAGAGGCAGTCTGTTATTTAGCGAGGCCCTGTCTAAAAAATAAAAAATGGGCTAGAGGTGCAGTCCAATGGTAGAGCACTTGCAAAGTATGTGCAAGGTACTGTGTTCAACTCCCAAGTACCACAAAAAAGAAAATAAATAAATGAATAAAATAAAATGAAGACTGAATAGTTTAATGAGAGATGCCTTGATACTAGTGAGTGCCAAAGGAACCAAGGACCAAGATCACTTTGGGCCACAGGGAACGGGTAGGAAAAAATTATTGAAAGAAATAGGCCCAGAGGTAAGAAGTGGGCTCTTACAAGAGCAGATGGGATTTGATGGCCAAGGAAAGGCTGTGCTTTCAAAGTAAAAGTAAAGCTAATTAGAAGATTACAGGATACAGAGAAAAAAAAAAGTAGCTTAAAAGTACCAAGGGGGCTTCAGAGATACTGTTTCTCTGTTGAATAGAACAGAAGAGCTTGGTCTGTAGCGGCTGGAAATAGGCTGTGTTGTCTTTAGGAGACTTTTGCTGTCTAATGGAGACTGCTCAGTTACTTCAATATGCACTGCAATCTTCATATTTGTCTCCTAGAGGCGTTAGTGCCCATCTGGTGATCTTGTAACTATATCTAAAACAGAAACACTCCATTTGCCTCCCCCTCTGTGATGAATATGGAGAGAAGGAAGATGGTTTCTAAAGGACCAGATTGAGCACAGCAGTGTCAGCATTTGACAGGTTGCCTGTTCAGTAGTATAGCAAGAAGGGTGGTAGTGATGCTGGGGTGCAGGAAAATGTCAAATGCCACAGTGTAGTTAAAGTGGCAATAGAGTATGCTAACCTTATCATTATTATCCTTTCCTACCTCCTAAGTAATAGACCGGGGCTGGGATTTAGCTCAGTTGGTAGAGCGCTGAGCTGTAGTCTCTGAGGTCCCAAGTTCAATTCCCAGCACCACAAAAATGGGAGAAGGGCCTGGCAATCCACTCCCAAGGCAATCCCGAAACAGCCATTGAAAACCCTATGAGGGTCGCTATGAGTCGGATACCGACTCTACGGCACCTAACAACAACAACAACAACAACAACAACAAGTAATAGACAGGGGCTGGGATTTAGCTCAGCAGGTAGAGCGCTGCGCTGCAGTCTCTGAGGTCCCAAGTTCAATTCCCAGCACCACAAAAATGGGAGAAGGACCTGGCAACCCACTCCCAAGGTAATCCCGAAACAGCCATTGAAAACCCTATGAGGGTCGCTATGAGTTGGATACCGACTCCACGGCACCTAACAACAACAACAAGTAATAGACAAGTAGTTTAGATAAATATTTCTAAAGGAGCAGTATTTTTTGCTACACAGTTTCATTGAAATCATGTTTGAGTTGTCAGTTTAGCACACATTATTTTCCAAAAAAAAATCCAAATCATTTTAGACTAAATGCCAAATAGTTACTTGAAAGTTCCTTTTTGCTTTTTAACAAAATGGGCTGTTCAGATTTACTGAGCCTTAGAAATGAAAGGTAAGATTCTTCTTCCCCCTTTCTCTCTCTTTTTAATTGCTGTGGTTCTGTTCTTACAGGAAACAATCAGTTCAGTAGATTTCAAGCTTTATCCTTAGTCGTTAAAGCAATCACTAGGAGCTTCTAAATACCACGCAGAGAAAACATGCAAAACATAATAGATCAAAGTTAGGATGGGGATATGAAATGATATTTAAAGACTGAAGTAGTGGTGTTGTCTTTTGGTTATACAGATTTGAAAGTATTAATTCTGCCATGTAGGTAACACATCATCCATGAGTATGTTGATAATGATTAAAAAGTAGACTACTACATGATGGAAGGAAGGACCTGGTATTTCTCCCTTTTGAACTGCTGGAGTGGAGGATGCCAAACTTTTTCTGTAAAGAATCAAATAGTAGCTATTTTAGGCTTGGACCTTTATGGTTTCTATTACAACTACTCATTTCTTCTGTTGTATACAATACATAAATAAATTGAGTATGAGTGTGTTCCAGTAAAACCTTAAAACAGGTTGTAGGCCACCTTGGCTCTCAGATCTTAGTTTGCCACCAACCTCCTTCCCTTTTTTTAGAGCAACAAATACCAGTATTGCTAATTATCTTTTAACATTTTATCTTCTCTTTTAAACTATACATTCTTTGAAAACAAGAACCACATCTTCTACTTCTTTCTCCTATATCATCTAGAACAATGCCTTAAACCAGGCAAACTAAATAAATATACCTCTTATCCTGTTGAATCCATTCTAATTGTAACAGATGTTTCCATTTATGGAACACTTTGCAGTTTAGAAAGTGCTTTGACATAGGTTTCATATATGGTTCTCACAGTGGCCTCAGAAGAAGGAAGATAGGGTAGATGTATTCACCCATTTTATAGAACATATGGCAGAAGCTTGAAAGGTTAAGTGAATTTCCCAAGTTTATGTTGTTTAATATAATGGAAGAACAAGGATCTGGATCTGCTTTCTGTTGTAGTAGTTGAACTATGATCTTTAATTTTCTAAAAATAGAACATGCTCGTACTTTGATTCTTCTTTTATAATCTTAATTTTTTTTGAGTTTTAAATACTTAAGGGTTTAGCATTCAGATATTCCTACTCTTTTGGCACAGAAGAGAGTCATTTCTGTTCTCAGGAAACAGATTGGAGCTACACAGAATTTTGAGACAGAGTCTCGCTGTATATTCGAGGCTGTCTTCAAACTTGCCTTGAATTTAGGATCTTCTTGCTCTGGCCTTCTGAATGCTAGAATTATAGGTATGCATCACTATGCCTGGCAAAATAGATCTTTTTTTTTTTTTAAGATTATAGATAAAATTGTCCATTATTTCAGTTTCTTAGAGAAGAACTTGGTCATTCATGGTCTCTGAATTGAGCCCTTGGAATATTAATATTAGTCTGTAAACTTTTTGCTTCATCTCCATTGAACTTACATATTTATCTTACATGAACTGAGTTCTCTTTGCTGAGAATACTTTGCTCTTACTGTAGAAGTGGATTTTGTGTTCAAAAACAAATGATACTAGTGGTAGTTATACAGATGTATGTTGTTGGGTACCACCATCGAGTTGGTCCTGACTTAAAGTGACCCTGTGTACAAGAGACAAAATACTCCCTGACACTGTGCCATGCCTGACACAATTGTCAGTGCTTCTTTGCTATTCATAGGGTTTTCAGTGGTTGACTGTTTCAGGAGTGGGTTGCCAGGTCCTTCTCCCTAGCCTGTAGCACCTGGTATTTCCGGGAGGTCTCCCATCCAAGGACTAACCAAGCTGACCCTGCTTAGCTTCCGAGACCAGGCAGAATCAGGGTTCTATGGCTGCAGGTGTACAGGTATACATTAAGTAAAAATTCATCAAGCTGTATTTTTTTATTTGTATACTTTTAAAGTTATATTTCTATATTTAATAATTAACTATGGTAAATAAAAAACAAAAAACTGAAGTTCTCAAGTTTCTCCCTTTTTCTGAAATCTCCTACCTCACCATTAGCGTTTTATTTTTCAGCATGTTGTTACTGTGTTTAGGTGCTGTTGAGTTGGGTCTGATTCATAGCAACCCTATCTACAACAGAATGAAACACCCCCAGACACTGTGCCATGCCAGGAACTAGTCAGTTCTCTGCTATGCTTAGGGTTTTCAAAGGCTGATTGTTTTGGGTGTGGGCTGTCAGGTCCTTTTCCTGTTTTTGCAGATCAGACTCAGGGCCACAGAGCGCACAGAACAAGCACTTTACCAACTGAGCTAAACCCCAGCCCCTTTTCAGCTTAGCTTTGTAAAATAGTGTTGTCTAAGTGGCATTATGGGCTGGGATTTAGCTCAGTTGGTAGAGCGCCGCTCTGCAGTCCCTGAGGTCCAGAGTTTGATTCCCAGCACCACAAACATGGGAGAAGGATGTGGCAACCCACTCCCAAGGCAATCCTGAAAACAATCTGCCATTGAAAACCCTATGAGGGCCTCTATGAGTCGGTCGCAACTCAACGGCACCTAACAACAACAACAACAAGGTGGCATTATAACAATGGAACGAAAACTGCCAGGGTCTGAATTTCAACATTTTCACGTCACTTTTCTGTGCCTCAGTTTCTTCATCTCTAAAGTGGTGGTAAGAGCTAGGCAATATGGCACACACCTGTAATCTCAGTGACTCTGGAAGGTGAGGCAGGAGAGTCAAGCGTTTGAGGCCAGAGACAATCTACACAATTTAGCTAGACACTGTCTCAAAAAAAATTAAGAAGGGGCTAGGGTATGGCTCGATATGGAACACTTGTCTAACATGCGTGAGACCCTTGCTTTAACCCCCAGTACTGGGGAAAAGAAAAGGTAATTCAAATACCTATTTCATGGGATTGTGAGGATTAGACGCAATTGACACATGGAAAGCACTTGGAGTGGTGCCTGGTATCTAAAGAGCATTCAAATGTAAGTGGATATTATCATTTTTTAAATTGAACCTGCTACTTAGATGCTTAGTACACTGCCTTAGCTAATGGCTGGTAACAAATCTACCAATCCTGAGGCTATTGTCTGTGATGACATTTGCATGTCTAATATTAGACATAGTGTCCCACTGGGTATGTGATGCTCTACATTTTGATTTTCTGTACAATTCTTACTCCATAATTTGTCCAATTGTATGTATTTTACAAATGAGTAGTCGGCCAGAATTTCAAGGAAAATGATATATTCAGTACCTTATAACTTGTTGTTGTTGTTGTTGTTAGGTGCCGTTGAGTTCGTGTCCGACTCATAACGACCCTCACAGGGTTTTCAATGCCAGATTGTTTCAGGATTGCCTTGGGAGTGGGTTGCCACATCCTTCTCCCATTTTTGCGGTGCTGGGAATCAAACTTGGGACCTCAGAGACTGCAGAGCAGTGCTCTACCAACTGAGCTAAATCCCAGCCCTTATTGTATTATTATTATTTATTTAGGGGCATGACTTAGTTTCATATACAGAATGATGCACTATAAATTGGGAAGCATGGATTTCAGTCCCAATTTTGCCACCAATTAGTTTTATGTCATTGCAGTAACCCAGCCTATGTGCCTTTATTTATAAAATGGCAAATTACAATCCCTACTTCCTTCTGTGGGGCAAATTTTTTTTTTCATATGTATGTGAGAAGATATTTAGTTATCCAGTGTAATGATTTCTATAAAATAATCATAAGTGATTTCTTTACTGATTGCTTTATATTGAAAATAATTATTACTTTTTCTCTTTTCAGCTTCGAGCTCAGAATCAGGTCCTAAAAAAAGGTGTTGTGGATGAACAAGCAAATTCTGCTGCTTTAAAGGTATCCAACAGGATATTAGTGTTGTGAAGGTTGTTAGTGTTTGGTGATGTTTAAAGCAAGGAATTCAGCTGGTTTACAGGGTTAAAGTCCCAGCTCTGACACTGATTCACAAAGGGACAATCATGTTGTTTTGTTTAAATTTTTTTTGCAGTACTTAGGAGTTGAACCCAGGACGTCATGCATGCTGGGCAAGTGCTCTACCACTGAGCTGTACCCTTGCCCCGCTTTTAATTTTTATGACAAGGTCTTGCTGAGTTGTGCAGGCTGCCTCTTGCCTTGAACTCACAAGCCTCCTGCCTCAGCCTTCCAAGTTGCTGGGACTATAGATGTGCGTGCAGTCTGACACCTGGCAGGAATATTGTTTTTTTGTGCTTAACTTTCCTATTTGCTTAGGTATGATTATTATATACTTTGATTTCCATATCTAAAAATCATAAAAAAGTGTTATTTGACTTTAATGTATTTTTTCCATATCTCAAGGCCTTTATTTAGCCAAATCCTTCTGGATTAATGGAGCTTCTTATATGTGGCTATTTCTAGATAGCACTCTGAGGGAACTGTGTCATATTTGTATTTTTATCCCCAGCACTCAGCAGATGGGCCCTAATAAATGGATTTGAATGTGTGAATCATTTAATCCATTAATCCTGCCTTTAGTTGCACTATTTAATAGTAGTATCCGTGTTAATCAGAATATTGTTTGAGTGATGCATTTTACTCTTAACACCTTTGTTAACCAAGGGGAGAAATATGATAGGAAATGAAGGGATTTGTTTCTATCTCTTTCTAGTAGGTATGTAATAAATATCACTTAGTGATAGTTTTAAATGGATAAATTAATTCTAGGACATGGATTCTTTCTTGGCCAAGTTTTAGTTGACTGTACTGCCTCCCTCACTCTTTTACCCTCTCCCTTTGTTTATACCCTTCCCTCTCTTTAGACAGATGGTATTAGAATTTTACTCTAGTCTCTTTCTGGAATAGCTCATAACCAGTGGTATATCCTGGATGGCTCCATTCAGATAGCTAAGACCCAGAAATACATCCTTCTACTTAGCTAATGTTGGCTGAGACACTAGAGAAATGTGTGTCTGACAGTACACTTATCTCAGGTGCTGTTACTACAATCTCATGACTGAGTTGGCTCAGAATACCCTACCCAAACCTCCATAGCTCTCTGTACACAAACCAGGATTATTAGGAAGAAGCTTAATAGTTAGGATTTGTTGGTCATGATGTTATTTTATTGAAACTGAAGATATGATCATCATCTCTCCTAATAGTGTTAAAAATGTATAGCTGGGGAAAATATTTCCTAGCTTGTTGTGGTGGCCTGCTATCATGTTTGCCACCCCACATTGCTAGTTGTTTTTGACTAACAATGCTGGTAGCAATTTGCCCACAGTAGTGGCTATGGTCCTGATAACAGCTGGTTCCATCTGTTGAGCACTCACTGTGTGCCAGGCATTGTGCTAAGTGCTTTATATCCATTATCGTATTAAGTGTTCACAACAGCTTTATGGGGACTAATAACATCCCCACTGCAGAAGCTAGAGTTTAGAGAGAAGTTGGGATGGAGTGCTTCCAAAATTAATGATTGGTTAGCAAAGTTGGAGCATTAGTCAACTAGTGGCAACACATTATAACAGTGCGAAAAAATTACTTTTTGTTTTGTTAGTCATTACAGTGATCATTGTAATTCATACTACAATTGACAAGTTGCCCGTTCACTACATGAGAATGTTAGGATATTCTCTGTTACCATACACTTTTGAGTTTATTGGGTTTGCCCTTCAATGAGTTGTTGGGAGTGGTAAGTAGTCATTGATTTGACTTTCTTTAAGTTGAGATATATGATAATTTAGACATGAGTTAGGTCCAAGTTTGCATTTGAACTTCAAGTGGAAGTTAAGGACTTACTAAACAAACGATAGAAAAGAAAAAATGTTTCTCTGCTGTATGGGAGCACATTGTTCTATCCCTATAACACTGTTTTTTCCTTTTTTTCTTAGTATTTTAATTGTACAGGTTTATGGGGTTGTTAGGTGCCGTCGAGTCATGCCCAACTCATAGCGACCCTCATAGGGTTTTCAATGGCAGATTGTTTCAGGATTGCCTTGGGAGTGGATTGCCACATCCTTCTCCCATTTTTGCAGTGCTGGGAATCGAACTCGAGACCTCAGAGACTGCAGAGTGTCGCTCTACCAACTGAGCTAAATCCCAGCCCTCAGTTTATGGGGTACAGAGTAATAATTCAGTTCAAATATACAGTTGCTAACACTGCTTTCAAAATGCACATAGTGTCAGTAACTTATAGACATCAGCCTGTGGTTTGTAGTAGGTTCTTTCAATATACTTAAATCATCTGTTCATTAAAATTTGACCTCTTAGCTTTACACTTGTTTGTTTCAGTGAAAGTAGTAAAAGTAGTTCTTTGAATATATATATAGTGTGTGTGTATACATATATATATGTGGTGTATGTATATGTGTGTGTATATATATATATATATATATATATATATATAGAGAGAGAGAGAGAGAGAGAGAGAGAGAGAGAGAGAGAGAGGGAGAGAGAGAGAGAGTATATGGCCATCTGTTTGACTATTAATGACCACAAAGTTATTAGAACATCATAAGTAAAATATATAATTAGAATATATTTTTTAAAGGGTGAAAATAAACATTTCTTTTTGCTTCCTGTTTTCTTGTCCTATTATGGTATGAACAGTATAAAATAGTCAGCAGAAAGTATGCTGTTCAGATTTTAGGTTATGTTTCTATTTTCACTTAGCTTTAAAATGAATTGATGTAGAACAGCATCTGAAAATATTTTTGTGTTATGATAATATGGGTTTTTAGCTTTGACAGATCAAAATAGTTAAAATAAAAATAAGTGTGTTAAAAAGGTGTCATTTGGGGCTCAGGACATAGTTCAGTGGTAGATCACTTGCCTGTTGTTAGGTACTGTCAAGTTGGGTCTGACTCATAGTAACTCCATGTACAACAGAACAAAACACTCCCAGACACTGTGCCACGTATACAATATTTTTTATGTTTAAGCCATTTTTGCCGCACCCTGTTAGTCCATCTAGTTGAGAGTCTCCCCCCCTTTTTTTTATTGATCCATCACTCTCCCAAACATGATGTCCTTCTCCAGGGATTGGTCCCTCCTGACAACATGTCCAAAATATCTAAGATGCAGTCTAGCCATTCTTGCTGCCAAGGAGCACCCTGTTTGTATTTCTTCTGGGACAGGTCTGTGGTTCTTTTGGCAGTCCCTCATAGGGACAGTCCCTCATTTGGCAGTCCATGTTATATTCAGTATTCGTCTCTAGCACTGTAATTCAAAAGCATCAATTCTTCTCCTGTTTCCCTTATGTAATGTCCAGCTTTCACAAGCATATGATGTGACTGAAAATACCACGGCATGATTCAGGCGCACCTTTGCATTTGGCATGACATCTTTACTTTCCAACACTTTAAAAAGATTTTTGCAATAGCTTTTCCCAATGCAGTGTGTCTTTGGATTTCTTGACTGCCATACTGTGGGTGTTGATTATAGAACCAACTAAAGCAAAATCTTGGACAACCTCAGTCACTTGTCTTGTCAGTTTGCCATACTCTGGGGACTTGTGTGTTGCTGTGATGCTGAAAGCTATCCCATTGGTATTATAGATACCAGCAGAGTCACCCATGGTGGACAGGTTTCAGCTGAGCTTCTAGACTAAGACAGACTAGGGAGAAGGACATGGCAGCCCACTTTTGAAACAATTAGCCATTGAAAACCCTATGAATAGATCACTTGCTTTGCGTGTACGAAGCCCTAGGTTAGGTTTGATTCCCAGCACTGCCAAAAAGGAAATAAAGAAAAAAAGAAAGAAAGAAAACAAGAGACTTCATTTTGACTGATTTAAATTCAGGGAGCATTTACAGAAAAAAAGAAATAAAAATATATTTTTTGTCATCCTTGCTCACTGAAGGATATCATTAATGAAGCTGAGATTCTCTTAAAAAATTTGAATTTATAGATTTGTAGCCTCAGGCTTTATGTCTGCTCACTGTCATAGATTTAACAGCATATAGTTGTGGGAATTTTAAGTTGTTGACAGTTTGTTATTACAGTATATGTTCTCTTTTCATTTTATTTTTAAATTTACTTAGTTTGACCAAAACGTGATGTTTTTTCAGAAAACAGAGCTAAAGACATAACCAAAATGATAAACATGCCATTTGAATTCCCTAAAGCAAGAGGTTAGGTTTTGATTATGTTTTGGTAAAATAAAGATCATTTTTTCGTCATTTCTAAACCTCAGAGTTAAACTGTGAGGGATGATCTGTTTTCATTTTGATACAGGAACAACTCAAAATGAAGGATCAGTCGCTGAGGAAACTACAACAGGAAATGGACAGTTTGACATTTCGAAATCTGCAGCTTGCCAAGAGGGTAGAACTACTTCAAGATGAGCTAGCACTAAGTGAGCCTCGGGGCAAGAAAAATAAGGTAGGTTCAATAAAGGCAAGTTTGTGTAATCTTGTCATGAAGTGCAGACACTGTTTTTTTCGTGTTTTTTATTTTTTGTTGTTTTTGAGACAGGGTCTGTGTAACCCAGGCTGGCCTGGAACTTGCTGTATACCTAGGCTGACCTTGAACTCACAACCCTCCTACTTTAACCTCCGAAGTGCTGGAATTACGGGAGTGTGACAACCTGCCTAACTAGGGACTTTTCTTTTCTTAGTACTTGGGGCTGAACCCAGGTCTTTGCACATACTTTGCAAGCACTTTCCCATTGAGCTGCACCCTAATCCCTTTAAAATTTTTTTTTTTTTTATCTTGAGACAGAGTCTCATTAAGTTACACAGGCTGCCACTGACATTGAATTTGTAATCCTCCTGGCTCTGCCAACCGAGTTGCTGGAATTAAAGATGTGTGCCACCACCATGCCTGTTTAGACACTGGTTTTAATAGAAGATCCCACCTCTAACTTCTCTCTTGTTGCATTGTTATATGTGGATATTGGGTTAAGAAAGCAGATTTGCTGTTAATGTATACTAAATAATACTATGAGCATTTTCATATAAAAGTCAGGCTTATTATTCTTATTTTTATTTTTATTTTTTATTTTTTGCCCTACTGGGAGATTGAACCCATGGTGCTCCACCACAGAGCAGTACTCCCAACCCTTTTAAAATATTTTATTCTGGGACAAGGTCTTGCTAAATTGTACAGGCTGCTTCTGGTCTCAAACTCACTATCCTCCTGCCTTAGCTTCCTCAGTTGCTGGGATTATAGGCATGTGCCATGGGGCCCAGCTGAAAGTCAGTTTTAAAGAACTTATTAGCAGCAAACTTGTACATAGTTGATTTAATGATTTGAGAAAATCCATGGAATATCTCATATTGGTCAAAATTGTTGACATCTTTTAATTATATCAAGTTGACATTACCCCAAGGTAGGGCAAATAAAGAGATACCATCAAAGTGTAACTACTCACATGAAAATAACAATTGAAACACTTACGGGATTTAGGTTTCTAACTTTACTGCACATGTATTTTCTTAGTGTTTATTCTAACAAGGCCAATTTAGTGTTCTTGTTTTGAGATTTAAAAACAAATATTTTCCTTTATGGTTTTATTTCATGAGGCAAGATTCTCACTGTTTTACAATGTATGATCTGGTACTTTTGAGTATTCTGTGGTTAAGAAGTTACATTTTTGGGAGGTACATAAGGGTTAGTGATGGACTAAGTCTTGCATGTATATAGAACCATATTCCACAAATATGTAGATTGAGGCAATGATAATAGATGGGCAGAAGGGAAGAAGGTGGCAAACAATGGCTCTACAGAAGCACCATGGGAGGAAGAACATAGCCTTTGGAGTGAAGTCCAGGCTTGAATTCTTTGCTTGCCATTTATAAATCTGTAATTTTGGCGAATTGTTGAGTGTGAGAACTCAGTTTTTCTATCAGAAAACTGAGGATGAGACTTTCAGGGTATTGAGCATTAAATGAGATCATGTGAAAATGCCTAGTACTATATTTGCCACAGCCTTCAGCCATAACCCTGTGGTGTCTGATCCCATCAGATCTTGGAAACTAAACAGGGTCGGGCCTGGTTAGTACTTGGATGGGAGATTGCCTGGGAACACCAGATACTGTAGGTTTGGGAGAAGGACCCAGCAACCCACTCCCAAAAATTAATCTGCCATTGAAAATCCTATGAATATTAGAGAAGCACTGATAATAGTGTTTCACCTGTTGTATGTAGGGTTGCTATGAGTCAGATACCAACTGGACGGCACCTAACAACAACAACATATTTGTCATGTAATATGTTATTATCTTTCTCATATGCATTTACATAGATGGAAGGATTCTCTGGAGTCTTAGTGTTCAAGTAAAGAAGAACAAAGATGGTATAACAGGATGAAGATGGTATAACAGGCATGCATTAGAATCATTTAGGAAGCTGTCAAAATATATATGCCCTGGGAATTCCCAAAGACGTTTGGGGAGGAAATAGCCATCTAGACTTCAAACATATGTACCAGGTTATTAATAGCTCCTCCTGTGACTGTTCAGCAGAGGTATGTGTGTAACACTTGTGAATTAGTTTTAATTAAAGCTTTCCAAGTTTGGAAGCACTGAGGACCCTGAATATGTCATTTAGTGATATTCTTTATGTATCACTTGTGTTTCTTTCTTTCTTTCTTCTTTTTTTTCCTTTGCAGTACTTGAGGGTTGAACCTAGAGCCTTGCACATACTTTGAAAGTGCTCTACCACTGGACTGCATTCCTAGCCCATTTATAATTTTTTATTTTTATTTTGAGACAGGGTCTTGCAAAGTTACTCAGGCTGCCTTTCGCCTTGAACTTGTGATATTGCTGCCTTAGCCTTTTGAGTTGCTAGGATTACAGGCATGTGCCACCATGCCCAACTTCAGAGGGCTTTTTAATAGCTGACTTATGGTGGATCAGTAGGTAACTTTAAGTGAAGAGTGAGGATAGAGAAAAGGCAGAGAGAGTGGTGACTGATGTCTAAACACAGTTTCATTATTAGACTGTCCCTTGAATAGTCTCAGTCTTATGTATTATATGAAAACAAGTGTTCATTATTAGATCTTTTAAATAGTGCTATTCTTCTCAGTAGAAAAAAACTAATAATAGTTTAAAAAAAAAGGAAGGGGTTTTTCATGATCCTTTGAGCTTTTTTCTTATGTTTGTTTATAATAGCTTTATTTTATATAATTATGTTATGTTTTTAAAAAATCTAAAAATTTCTGCGAACTTTTATATAAACTTATTTTTTGTTGTGTAATTTATTACAATTTCTTAAAGGAGTTTAACAACTCAGACTCATGGAATTACTAAAATTTCCTTTCCCAAATGAAAAGATCAAATTGAAATGATATTTATTAGCATATTTATATTGCTGGCTACTTGGAATGTGTTCTGTCTTCCAACAGAACTACTCATGAATTTATCTGCAAAAAATAATGACCTAATTTGTTCTTTTCTCTCTCTCTTTTAAGCTTTCCTGCCCTTTGCAATATTCGCAGTTCCAATTTGTGTCCCATAGGAAAAGTTAAATGATGGACTATATACCTTTTGCAGGATTGTTTGAGAATGGTGAACACATAGAAGAGACAAGCTACTAAGGTGATAGAGAATCTGTGTACCTTAGGATGTTTCTCTAAAGGATGAAAGTTATGTGGACATAACTTATTCTTTCCATCAGAAAAGTGGAGAATCTTCTTCTCAGTTGAGTCAAGAGCAGAAGAGTGTCTTTGATGAAGATCTGCAAAAGAAGATAGAAGAGAATGAACGATTGCATATACAGGTGAGAAAAATCTTTGTTTTTCCGTCTGAATTAAAAACTGGGTCATCTGAGCCAAGAAGTGGAAAAACCAATGCAAATAGAGTGCTTTGTGTCTGTGTGAGTTGTGGGTTTTTAGTATCTCCTACAGTCTTTAAGTATATATGTCAGTGTCATTTATTCATGTTTTAAATATCACGCATCTTGGTGTGAATGTGCTTTGAAGTATAACCCATTTGTTCCAAGCCCAACAGAATAGCTTTATAACTTAATAATATAAAAATACACTGGACACTATTCATTTTACTTTGAAGTGATTGGGTAGATCATTTAGGTAGGGGCTTATCAATAAGTTGGGTTTGCTTCTTAATTTAGGATGTATAGTTAGTTTTTATCAGTACCTCTGTTAGACTCTAAGATCTTTTTTTTTTTTTTTCCTGGTGCTAGGGATTGAAACCAGGGCCTAATGCCTGCATGCTTTGCAAGTGCTGGACCACTGAGCTGCATCCCCAGTCCATTTTTTTTTTACTTTTTGGGACAGGGTCTTGCTAAGTTATGCAGACTGCCCCTGGTCTCGAACTTGCTATCCTCCTACCTCTGCCTCCCGAGCTGCTGGGATTACAGGTGTGTGCCACCGCACCCGACAGACACTAAGATCTTAAGATCTTTGAGAGTGTGGACCGAGTTTGTTTTGTATTCTCAGCTCTAGAACAGAGACTCACTTATGACAGACATGTATCTATGGAATGTTGAAAAGTCAGTGTCTGAAATTGAGTATTCCTTCAGTGCAGGGCTTTAAACCTGTGAAAAACTGGGTTCAGGTTTTGGTGTGGGTTCAATATGTTAAAAGTTAGAGGATTTGGTTTGGTTTGGGTTCAGGTTTAAATCCCATGTATAGATAGAAGGACTTCAAACTGAACATGAAGCCTGGACTTATCCCAGTCCAGGCATTTAAAAATACATTTCTGAACCTGAACTTGAAGCCGAAGCTGAAGCTGAACCCAAACCAGTGAAAATTGGGTTCAAGTTCAGCTTTTAATGTTTTGTGTTTTTGTTTTTGTTTTTGGTATCATTGTTGTTGTTGTTGTTATTGTTAGGTGCCGTCGAGTTGGTGTCCGACCCATAGCGACCCTCTGTGCAACAGGGGAAACACTATTGTCAGTGCTTCTCTGCTGTGCATAGGGTTTTCAATGGCAGATTGATTTTTGGGAGGGGGTTGCCAGGTCCTTCTCCCAAGCCTGCAGCACCTGGTGTTCCCAGGCGGTCTCCCACCCAGGTACTAACCAGGCCAGACCCTGCTTAGCTTCCGAGATCTGTCAGGATCGGATTCCACAGGGCTATGGCTGCAGGCCTTTGGTATCATTAGCTATCTAAAAATTGAAAATAAATTGAAAAAAATTTTGTTCATCTATCTACACACAGTATTAAAATTTTAAACCCAAATCCAAACCAAGTCTGAACCCTCTAAGTTTTAATGTATTGAACCTTTGCCCAAACCTGAACCCAATTTTTTGTGGGTATGAAGCCCTGCTTCATTTCTGTTGGAATACCCAGAGCTGCTGAGCGTGTTGTAAGAGTCATATATCAAACTATATACCTTTGGATTTTTTTTGTCAAGGGTGGAGAATAAAGTGTACCATTTCTTAGCCTTTGACAAAAAGTGGACTTTCAGCTGGGCGTGGTGGCGCACGCCTGTAATCCCAGCGGTTTGGGAGGCAGAGCCAGGAGGATCACAAGTTTGAGACCAGAGGAAGTCTGCATAATTTAGCGAGACCCTGTCTCAGAAAATAAAGAAAAAAATAAAAGGGCTGGGGGTTCAGCTCAGTGGTCCAGCCTTGCAAAGCATGCAGGCATGAGGCCCCGGGATCAACCCCCAGTACCACACACACACACACACACACACACACACACACACACACACACACACAAAAAAAAAAAAAAAAAAAAAAAAAGTGGACTTTTGTGCCAGGCACAGTGGTGCACACCTGTAATACCAGCAGCTTGGGAAGCAGAGGCAGGAGGATCACAAGTTTGAGACCAGAGGCAGTCTTGAGTAATTTAGTGAGACCCTCTCTCAAAAAATTAAAACAAAACAAAAAAAATGAGCTGGGGTGCAGCTCAGTGGTACAGCACTTGCAAAGCATGCAAGCACAAGGCCCTGGGTTCAATACCCAGTTCCGCAAAAAAAAAAAAAAAAAAAGTGGACTTTTGACCTCAGTGTATTTTGTATCTAAGTATTTATAATTCTCAGTGGGTATTAGACTCCCATTAAGAGAAAGAGCTTTGCCTGTTTTGGCAATAACACTTCAGTATGTGGTAGAAATTGAAGCAGAAATTGATGAGACTAAGAGGAAGGAGGTATAAGCTTTGGAGTAGGCTTCCTCTGTTTAAATCCTGTTTTTACTATATTTTAAGTATGAGACAGTAGACAAATTGTATAATCCTTTCACACTTTAGTGTCCACATCTATAAAGGCAGGGTAACAGAAGTACTATCTCTGATGCACTGTGAGGATTGGATAAGATAATGCCTGTTGCATTTAGCATAGGAGCACACAGCCATATGAAAGTTGCTCAATAAAGTCACTGCTGTTGTTTTTTTTTTTTTTTAATGTACATTAGGATATTGTGGGTCTGGCTTTTACCTCAGTTGGTAGAGTGCCTGTTCTATGCATTGTGAGGGCCTTGGTTTGATCCCCAGCACCACACAAATGGAAGAAGGAACTGGCAGCCCACTCCCCAAATAATCCCAAGACAGTCAGCCATTGACAACCAAATGCATAGCAGAGAAACATTGACATAGTGCCAAGCATGGCACAGTGTTAGAGAGTGTTTCGTTCTGTTATATATAGGGATGCTATGAGTGTGACCTGAGTGGGTGGCACCTAATAGCAGTAGGATATTGTGAGGATAGAAAATGGTCTTTTCTTTTTAGTTTTTTGAAGCTGACGAGCAACACAAGCATGTGGAAGCGGAGCTGAGGAGTCGGCTGGCCACTCTGGAGACGGAAGCAGCCCAACACCAAGCTGTGGTTGATTCCATGACACGGAAGTACATGGAAACCATCGAGAAATTGCAGAATGACAAAGCTAAGCTGGAAGTAAGCCCCCTCTGTGAGAGCATGTTCAAAAATAATTGAGGCTTTTGTAAGTTCTCTGTGTGCTCTGTGGAGCACAGTTAGTCATACTAGATGAGACTGTTGTCTGAGTGTCTCCCAACTGTGCTCCCAAGTGTAGCCTGAGTTGTTTGCTTTTCTTTTCCTTCTAAAATTCAGGTAAAATCTCAGACTCTAGAAAAGGAGGCCAAGGAATGTCGACTTCGAACAGAAGAATGGTATGTGGAAACGTGAATTCCAAAGGGCCCTGAAGTAAGAATCCGAAGGCCCGAGTTTTGGTTTTAGCAGCTCCCTTGTCTTCTCTTTCTCACATTTAAGATAAGGAGATGGAGCAGGATGCTGCGGAGTGCACACTTGTAATCTCAGCAACTTGGGAGACTGAGAGAGGAGGATCACAGGTTGGAGGACAGAGGCAGCTTGCACAACTTTGCAAAACACTTTTTTTTTTTTTTTTTTTTTTTTTTTTTTTTTTTTGCGGTACTGGGGATTGAACCGAGGGCCTCGCACTTGCATGCTCTGCAAGTGCTGGACCACTGAGCTGCACCCCCAGCCCATTTTTTTACTTTTTGAGACAGGGTCTCGCTAAGTTACACAGACTGCCTCTGGTCTCGAACTTGCGATCCCCCGCCTCCGCCTCCCGAGCTGCTGGGATTACAGGCATGCGCCACCACGCCCGGCTGCAAAACACTTTCTTAAAATAGTAAATATAAAAGAGGCTAGGGGCTCAGTGGTAGAGTGCTTGCCTAGCATGCGTAAGGCCCTGGGTTCAACCACCCTTCCCCAGTACTGAAAAAAAAGATGAGGAGGTTGGAGTAGGTAATCTCCAGGGTTCTTTCCCATTCTCTGGGGCCTTAGCATTCTTGATTGAGTGGCTTATGTGTTAGTCCTCAGTCAGCATGTGTTTTGGGCCATGGCGGGTAGTGTTCTGGGGCTCTCATACTGAGGACTGGATACTTTTCTATTTTGAACTCCCCTTCTCATAGAGAGGGCCCTTCTGATAGTCCCAGGCAAGATAACTGTGCCAATCTTTTTTATAGTACATTTTGAATAAAATAAAGATTATGTGATGTAATTGAGAGATGTCTAAATCTTAAAATATTACTTAGTATTGTATGCTAAAATCATACTCCATCATTTTTGTGGTATATAACAATATTTTAGGTTTTATGCAATATTTTAGATTTTAATAGGGGCAATCAAATGAATTTCATGCTTCAGTTGAGTTGCACTGCCAGAATTATAGCATGATTCAGTTGTGTACCTATGTTCATAGTTGAACTAAAATTATGAACTTTTGAGCTCAAGAAAAGAATTCTGATATTAAAACTTTATAGTGATAGTTGAATAAGCATTTATATGCTGTAAAGAGAAAATTTATGATTTTGAAGTGGCTCTGAGATTACTCTGAGCTTGGGGAAATAAACTTAGGTTTGTGTAAGGTATTGGGACTATAATAAATTCTTCCAAACTTTCACATTATTCTCTAAGTCTCAGGGATTTTGGGATGTAGGTATATTTCTGTTATATTCATCTTTTAACAACTGTCCACAGAATGTCTGAGATGTCAGGCTCAGTTCTCTGAAAGCCTCATACCAGCTGTTGAAGTAATAAGCAAATGATGATTCATTGATTAGTGATAATGTGGTTATGTATTCCTTTTCTTTCAGTCAGTTACAGTTAAAGAGTCTTCATGAAGATTTGTCAGGTAGATTAGAAGAATCCTTATCAATCATCAATGAAAAAGTACCCTTTAATGATACAAGTAGGTATTATGTACAGTTTTTCATTATTTGCAACTTTGAACTTCTCTCTGGTAGCCAGCTAATTAAAGTAATTTCTAATCTCATTGGCAAAAACTAAATTGGCCCAACAGAGGGTTGTTTCTTTTTGGTCTCTTGATTAGCTTTGGCTCTCAAATTTCATAAGGAGATTGTAAATTATGTAACTACTCCAAGCCAGTCTTCTTGGAAGAAGTCCAAATGCATTGTTTGATTGCATGTATCATTATGTCCCAAGGTAAAAACCAACCTGCACATAAAGTAGTCGAATATTAATATAAGGAAAATTGTTGTTCATGGGAAGAGGGGGAGGGGTTGGGCGGTGGGATGGATCTTTTTAAGCTGGTATCTCCTGCCCCTTGGTCATTCTCCAGTGGTAGTTAGGAAGCTGGCTTGGGTAAGCCCTGCTTCCTGTTCATCCTTAGAATTGTCTGATAACTTACATACCCAAGAGCAAACAAAAAAGAACTTTAAAAGAAAAACCTAAAACAAAACCTATATATGTAATAGGTGCCAAATTTGTAATGTTTAGACAAGAATTAAGTCAAAACTTTTAAGGCAAAGAAAATACTTCTTTAACTTTTGAAACTTATGTTTAACATACATTTCCTTTTTCTACAATTACATGATTGAAATTAATTTTTTACATCCCCTAAATTTTTCTGAGAAAAGAATTGAAAAAAAAAAAGGAGAAACCACAAGAAAGTAGCAGTTTGATTGAACACTACAATCAGCATAGGTTATTATTACATCAAGAGCCTAAATTCCCTCTTGAAAACAATGCTTGTTTCTAGCTTCTATATTGATGTAAATAGCACTAACATACTTTGACTCTGTGGATTTGAAACTTTGAGGTTTCATTTTCCCTTTAATCCTTCTGTTAGTCATCAGGATATAATGACTTCATTTTGAATCTCTTTTGGATTTGACCTTCCTTTTCTAATACTAGTTGTCACCCTGTTTGAGATGCTTGCCATATCATGTGGCTTACTACTTTCCACTCTCAAATTTTAGAAATCATTTGCTGAGTTCCTAGATGGGTAGGTAGCATAGGGAATGAAAAAATTAAGTGACAAAAATCTGCCCTCAAGGAATTTACTGTCTAATAGGGCAAAGATAGATATAGAAATATCTGTGTAGAAAATACAAAGTGGACTGTACCATAAAGAACCACTTGGGACTTCAGGGGAAGGAGATATTACTCTGGTAGATGATTGAGGAAGTCTTCCCAAAGGACATGTGCTTTGAACCAGGCCTATATGCATGAGCAGTTTTATTGGACAGACAGGAGGGAAAACAAGCCAGAGAATTGCATAGAGTATGGTATATGGGACAAAAGGTGCCACCATGGCCTTGGGAATGGTAATTAAGTATGACTTGTAGGCTAGGGTGGGTGGGATGTGGAGGGCAATGACAGGTAAGTTCTGAAAGATGGTGGGACTAGATGCTAGAGTTCTGGGCTAAGAACTTAGGACTTCATTCATAAGGCCAATGCGTTGTTACAGAGGGTTTTGAGCCAGAGACTGTCCTGATGTGGTTTGTGTACTCACAAGGTTAATTCAGCAACAAAGTATAGACTTCCTTAAAGTGGGAAAAGGGATGCTGAGACTTTGGTGATGATGATCTTGCTATCCTAGTTTGGAGGTTTGAGCCTGGGTTGTCAGAGAGGCACAGAAGATCTCGTGGAAAGAGAAAGAACAACTTGATTCTGTGAGGGAAGGAAGGAGAGGGAGAAGGTAGTGAAGAGGGAGATGTTGATATGGCTGACATAAATAAAAGTAGATGAATTAGTCAGCTTTCTGTTGCTATGACCAAATTCCTAAGGTTATCAACTTAAAAGGAGGAAAAGTTTATTTTGGCTTACAGTTG
The DNA here is from genome assembly GCA_007922755.1 of Pedetes capensis. Lineage (NCBI taxonomy): Eukaryota > Metazoa > Chordata > Mammalia > Rodentia > Pedetidae > Pedetes > Pedetes capensis. Next base: position 15,074 of record VMDO01002547.1, on the reverse strand, counting down.
CAGAGGTTTCAGTCCATGGTTGTTTGGCTCTGTTGATTTTGGACCTATGGCAAGGAGAACATCATGGCGGGAGCATGTGGTAGAGCAAAGCTGTTCACCTAATGGCAGCCAGGAAGCCAGGAGAAGAGGGGCCGGGGTCTCAATATCCTCATCAAGGGCATACCTCCAATTACCTAACTTCCTTCTGCTAGGTCCCACCTCCTAAATGTTCTACCACCTCCTAATAGCATTATAGGCAGGCAACCATGTCTTTGCCATATGGGCCTTTGGGTGACATCCAAACCATAACAGTAGCTAAGGAGTAGGTTTATGAGGAAAAAAGTGGTGTCAACTTTGTTGTTTTACTGAACTTCGTAAGAGAAGCATATTGACCTTATTGGGATGGATGGGCCCCCTGTGGGAGTGACGAGGATGAGGGGTGCCCAGTGTGGAGGGGCCTATACAGGGTCCTTGATGAGCTCTCCATGCCTGTGGTAGGGGAGGAGAGGGACTGTGGTGGAGAAAAGCTGGGGAAATAGGTGGCATAGAAGCATTGGAAAGGAGCATTTTGGCACGATGGCACTGGTCAGTACTGCACAGTGCTGTGGGGAGGTCAGAGAGAGCCATGGCAGCAGAGGCACCTGAGCAGTCACTGTGTGAGCCTTGGACTCAAAGGTGGGAGCTCAAGCGTGTAAGAAGCATTTTTCTTTGGCTTTCTTCTTAGCATAGGTTGGGCGAGGCCATCTCATCCACGGGGCAAGGAAGGAGATGAGGAATGGTATTCAGAGCTTAAGCTGGAAATTGGAGTGGGTGTCATGGGAAGTATGATAGGAACAGAGTAATGAAATTCTTTATTGCTGTGTAGAGTTGAAGCCCCCCTGAAATTAGGCAGGATATATTGTAGAAGACACTGCTCTTGTTTTGTAGAAGCAAAAGCATTGTTGAAATGATGGATCAGGCAGAGGGGAAAAGAAGCAAGGCTACAGGAGGGCTGGTAGAGGGAGAGGTGTTGAAGGAACAAGAGCAAGCTAGCAACACATAACCACGTTAGTAGCAGTGCAGACATTAGAGACCATGGGGTGAGAATAGCACAGGAACTTTCAGAATCAGGTTTTGGCCCCAGGGTGATTCTGGCTGAGGACGTGGCTGAGGTGGTGAGGAGAAATGAAGAACATTAAAATGAGGGATGCAGGCAGTTCGAGGCCAGGTGTTCAGAACCTGTCCAAGGTTGATGGCAGTTTCAAATGTGGAGAATGTGAGAGGACTGTGTGGAGAGGACTGTGAGAAAGACAGAGACCAGACCAAGAAAGTTAGGACTGAGTCCTTGGGATGAGCACTAGCAGACAGTGATAAATTTCTGAACATTGTCATGTTATGAAAACAGTGGTATTTTTGGAGGATTAGCATGGCAGCCACTTGCAGGTTGTTTTAGAAGGAGAATGACTAATGACAGCAAGAACATCATGAGCCTTTCTAAGTAATCTTGATAGGCTACAGTTATTTGAATTGATTTCTTAGAAATGGAAACAGGAATGGTTTGTTTTCTTATCTGGAAGTTCAAAACAATTAGTAGTCATACTTTATCTTAGAAACCACTGGTCCATATGAATTCCATTCTTCTGTACTGTGACTGTGGCACTTGTCTTCGAAAATTCTCATGTAAAACTGATTTTGCTACAGAATATTTATTATTTTTCAGTTAAGCTGCTTTTCTGTAAATGTAAAATGAGAGTCCTAATGTACATCGTTTTTGTTTTGTAGAGTATAATCAATATAATGCTCTCAATGTTCCACTGCATAATAGGAGACATCAGGTAAAGGATGAAGTACATGTTCTTGTGTTCATTCCTGTATATGTGAAACTTTGCAGAAATAAGAATTACTTGTTTGGGCCTCTGTTTAGTATGCTTAATCATTGCTTTATTCTCTCATTCATTTCTTTAAATTGTGTAGCTTGCTTTTTACTGAATTCATAAGTAATATTGACTTTTGATGCCTCTCTTGTCTGATAACATTAGAATTGAATTATGAGATGCCTCAATTTTTTGAACCACGCTTTCTTTTAGCGTGGTGGACTTTGCACTTAAATAGTCTCAATTAAGTGGAGGAAGTGTATTTGCCCAAACCAATAGCCTTCATAGGCTTAGATTGTTGTTGTTGTTGTTAGGTGCTGTCAAGTTGGTATCTGACTCATACCGACCCTATGTACAATAGGCAAAACAGTATTGTTAGTGCTTCTCTGTTATTCATAGGGTTTTCAATGGCAGATTGGTTTTTGGGAGTGGGTTGCCAGGTCCTTCTCCCAAGCCTACAGTACCTGGTGTTCCCAGGTGGTCTCCCATCCAGGTACTAACCAGGCCCAACCCTGCTTAGTTCCAAGATCTGATGATCAGATGATACTACTACAGGCCCAGTTTACTTAAATGTTGTTGCTGTTAGGTGCCACCGAGTTGGTATTTGACTCATAGCAACCCTGCGTACAATAGGCGAAACACTATTATCAGTGCTTCTCTCCTGTTCACAGGGTTTTCAACAGCGGATTGATATTTTTGGGAGTGGGTTATTGGGTCTGTATCCCAAGCCTACAGCACCTGCTCTTCCCAGGCAATCTCCCATCCAAGTACTAACCAATCCCCACTCTGCTTAGCTTCTGAGATCTGATGGGATTGGATGCTACAGGGCTATGGCTGCAGGCAATTTACCTAGATAGGAGTATTAAAATTCAAATAGGAGCAAATGAATTTAAATTAAGGAATAACCATAATAGAATTCAAACGTTTCCTAAAGAAGCAGACTTAATAAAGTTGGTTTAGAAAAAGGTTTGTTAGTTAATTATGTATTTTTCATTTTGAAGCTGAAGATGCGCGATATTGCTGGACAGGCCCTGGCTTTTGTTCAAGATCTTGTGACGGCTCTTCTGAACTTTCACACCTATACAGAACAGAGGATTCAGATTTTTCCTGTTGATTCTGCCATAGACACTATATCACCATTGAATCAAAAGGTAATTTTAACTTAGAATACCATTTGTTGACTTGAACAAACAGGATGAACAAACAGAATTATTTAACTTTCAAACCACTTCTGTGCATCAGGCAAGTACTGTGGAGGACATGGAGAAAACCGTAAGTCATGGTCTTTACCTTCAAGACAAAGTATGGCAAGACTGGAGATTCTTAAAAAATTAAACACTAGGGTAGTTGTTGAAAGACCTAGCTGTGAGTGAGTGGTATGGCCAGTAAGTGGTATGGCATCAGTGAGGAGGGGAGATTGCTGTGGTTGATATTGACTTGGCAAAATTCTTGGGGACTTGAAGGGGTCTTGAAGAATGAGCAAGATTCAAATAGGAGGAGAGTCATAGCCTTTTTCCCTCAGAAGAGGGAAAGATGTAAGCAGAATTATGGAACAGGAAAGCATGATGAGATGGGGAGCAAGGTGGAGGAAGGGGTGGGAGTAATCAGCTAATGTCTTGGCTGGAATGTGAAGTCTCTGGAGGGGAGGAATGTGAGGTAAGGTTGGAATAAGAAAACATGGCTCCAGGTTCTGAAAGGCTCCAGAGGGCAGATAGGATTGAGGCCTTTGCTGATTTTTGACTAGGGTGTGACATAATGAAAAGTGTCACTTCATTTTGAGAAAGGTTAATTTGCTGGCATTTTTCTTTCTTCTGTTTGTAGTCACTGTGTAACTTTTATCATTGGGCATATATAAAAGTAAAAAACCCTGTGTGGTATGGCTGACCTGTTCCCTACCTGCTGGGGTGTGGAGTGGGAGTGAAATTGCCTACCCAGTTGAGATGGAAGGGTATTTTCAGGAATCTTGAGGTTTAAATGAGGAGTAAGAAGGGCTTTGGATATTGCTTCTTTCAGGCCATGTACTTTTCTTTGGCCTATTAGATTTTGCTTCTTTCTTTCCTTTTTTTACTCCCAGCCAAATCTAAAAAAGGATTTAAAGTAGGTTGGAAAATTTCACTTAACTGAAAACGTAAAATACCATATATAATCCAATTTAATCCATACCCTTTCAACAGTTTTACATACCCTTTCAACAGTTTTAGAGGGCTACAGAATCAGATGCAGGTTAGCATCACTTGCAGATTAGATTCATGATTGACTGTGACACATAGACAACCCCGAAAAAATGAAAGGGTAATTATTCAAGGCCAAGAATACATGGTGGTCCCTGGGGCCATCTTAGAGGATAGCTCCCACAGGGGAACACTGAGGGACTTGCTGTAGATATGTCCTCTGAGTCCTAATAATGTGGTGGTCTGAAATGAATCATACTACTCTTCCTACTTAATCCAGTTCTTCCCAGTTTATTTTTGTGCATCATGCAGCATTTATAGGGGTTGAATAGTGTTTATGGATACATACTATAGCAAAGACTTAGAACTGTATAGTCTGGCTTCTTGGGTTCTCAGTCCCAGTTCTGCCACATTCTAGCTAAGTCCCCTTGGAAAGCTTATTTAATCTCTTTGTTTAGCTTCTTCGTCTTTAAAATGGGAGATAGACTACCTACCTCACAGATATGTATGTTTGAAGATTAAATGAGGTTGCACATGTAAAATACTAAGAAGAGTGCCTGGCATGTAGTAAGCGCACCCTAAGGTCAGCTTTTATTGTCATCATTATGCCTCACACATAAGAAGCCTTCAGTAGGAGTTTGGTTTCATTAATTTTGGTCTGATTTCACAAATCTATTGAAGTTCATAAAAATTAAACTTTGGGCCCTTGAAATGCTTTTTGATATCACTATCAGACAAAAATTTCAAAAGGCCTGAATAGGAATATCAGTACTGCCAGATTTTAATGTAGTTATACTTTCTTTTATACTTTTTATCAAAACATGTTTTCTCCTCAATATTGGTCCTCTGCCTATTATTGGAATTTTATTTTAACCTGTTGCATATTATGCCCATGGGATAAGAATCAATTGGGTTAGTCTGTATTTGTCTGGAATGCTTCATTTTTTTAAAGAATTCATATATTTCTTAATATTTTACCTTTGATATTTTGGCCTATGAAAGGCCCTGTGTGATTTTTCTAGTAAGTCTATAATATTGAAGGAGATTTGGAAACCATTTGTTAAAAGATGACTAGAATGTTTAAACTTTTTTATAGAATCATAAAGTAGCCCTTTAGATCTATAAGATCTAAATATAAAATAAGATCTTAGATCTTATTTTACTGCTGTGACAATTGAAGTTCAGAGCTCTGTGTAGTTTGCAGTGGGGTTAGTTGAACTATGTTTCTGCAGAGTGAAACCTAACATTTTTACACTGAGAAATAGAAATTTGAGCCACTAGTATATAGATAGCTGAGATATATCTTAAATGAAAATTACCCTTTTCCTTTTAAATTGTCTAAGTAACTTTTCTGGAAAAAAAAAAAAAATTGGGGGGAGGTGTTGGGGATTGAACCAAGGACTTCATGTATGCTAAGCATACACCACCACTGACTAATGCCTATAGATCTTGAATGTATTCTTTATACTGAATTATTCCTTTTACATACTTAAGTATTTATGACAATTATAAAAGTTTTCATATCCTTTTGATAATTATATTCCTGGTATTATTTAACCCTGAATATTGTGTACAGTAAAAATAAGAAGCTGTCTTCAGTAGGCTTGGTTTTTTAAAAATGAGGTGTCATGTAATCTTGATTGTTCAAACATTTTTTTTTCCCTTCAAATTGGGACCCCTATGGAGAAGCAGCCTGCAGTAGCACTGTGGCATTCAATCCTGTCAGATCTCGGAAGCTAAGCAGGGTCAGGCCTGCTTAGTACTTGGATGGGAGGCCACCTGGGAACACCAGGTGCTGTAGGGTTGGGAGAAGGACCCCGCAACCCTCTCCCAAAAATCAGTCCTCCATTGAAAACCCTATGAATAGCAGAGAAGCACTGACAATAGTGTTTCGCTTATTATAAGTAGGGCTGCTATTGACAGTACCTAACAACAACAAAATGGAGAAGCAGGTGTTCAGGAAAGCTGCTGTTGGTTGTAATGCAGGATCCATTCTCCGTTTCCTCTGATGCCTGGCTTTTCATTGTGTCACCCTCTTCAGCTTACTTGATTGGGCATGAGATGAGGACTGAAGGATATTATCTGGGACTATTAAGAGGGGAACATCTGTGTAAAAGCCAAATTTCCTGGAAAATTTTGCAGAGTTTAGGTTTATAGCTCAGTGGGTCCATTTATCAGTTAAATTTATTTTTCTGTTAATTAACTCACAGTTCTCTCTCCTATTTAGTTCTCACAATATCTTCATGAAAATGCGTCCTATGTCCGCCCCCTTGAGGAAGGAATGCTTCACTTATTTGAAAGTATTACTGAGGATACTGTGACTGTCCTGGTAATTTTCTTCCTTTTTGCACTTTCAGAAGTGGGACCTCAGCTTTGTCCAATAGAACTTTTAACTTTGAATTCATTTTTCTTGCCAGGAGACAACTGTGAAATTGAAAACATTTTCAGAGCATTTAACCTCCTACATATGTTTCCTAAGGAAGATCCTTCCTTATCAGTTGAAAAGGTATTCCCCTGGAGGCAAGGTTGCTTGGGGACCTGTGGGTGGAAACTGACTTGCTTTGGAGTTGATAAAATAGTAACCTGTCTTTTGTGATCTGACTGAACCTTTTGTATCACAGCTTATTTAGACTTAGAAACAGAAAAGCTTAGTGGAGTAGCATCAATTTGTATGTAAGAAAATTGAAATTTCTATCAGCTACGGTTTTTCAGTAGTTTTATATTATAGTTACTGTTATAACCACATAATTATGAATCAGTAACTTCAATAATTGTGAATGGCACATTTATTGGAAGGAATATTTCAGTTTTGAGTTTTCTTTGCTGTAAACATCTAGATGGAATTTACATTTAACTTCTACATTTGGATCTATAATCCTTAGGCATTTTTGAAATGATACATTCTTGTTTTTATTGTTGGCGATTTATTTAAATAGTAAAACAAAGTATTTATCTGTTGTAACCCTTATAGACTATGTCATTTAGTGACCTTTAATATTCCACCTTAAATATTTCTGGAAAGGCAGAAAAAAAATAGTGGGTGTAATTGGAAGTTTGATAATAATGCTTGTAAGTTTTAATATTTTTGATCTAAAACTACCAAGATTCCTATTTCATGTAAATCTTTAGTTAAAAAAATCAAATAGTACAACTGGAACATGAAATAAATAAGAATATATCTGTTCTTAATAAAATATAAAGTAAGGTTTGGGAAATATGTAGGTTAATTTATAAATATTGAAAATACAAAAATTCATTTTTTTAAAAAACTACATTTTAAGAGACATCTTAAAATGTCTAACCCAACAAGGTATTTAAGTAACCAAATTCTATGCTCTGTGCCTATGAAAGGACTTTAGGAATCAGGGAATTATGACTTAAATTAGTAATGATGTATTATAATTTCATTTGGGCTGGGATTTAGCTCAGTTGGTAGAGCACTGCTTTGCAGTCTCTGAGGTCCCAAGTTCCATCCAAAAATGGGAGAAGGATGTGGCAATCCACTCCCAAGGCAATACCAAAACAATCAGCCATTGAAAACCCTGTAATGGTCACTATGAGGAGGACACAGCTAGATGGCACCTAATGACAACTACAACATAATTTCTTTCAGACCCTTACATATTATAGTTCAGTATAATTAAGTTTATTTTTAATGGGTCCATAAGTTTAATATTAAAATTGAATATACCTTACTGGTTTGGCTAAGAAGATTCTGTTTAAGAAACATTGCAAGCTGGGCATGGTGATACATGCTGTAATCCCAGCACTCTAGAGATTGTGGCAGAACGATTGTGAATTTGAGGCATGCCTGAGCTACATAGTGAGACTGTGCCTCAAAAAAAAAAGAAAAAGCAAAATGTTTGTTATTCAATAGTTACACATTTTTATTTTATATTTTTTTCATGGTTACATTTAAAAAATTAATAAATCCTTATCCTTTCTTGAGCAAAGATTCCTATTCTTGGAATGTTTTGTCACATATCTTTTAGCCCTTCTTTGTGAGGAATTCATGTTTTTAGGTAATTTGGGAGACATTGGCTTAAATACCACTTGAATTGACAAGCTGACCTGTTCTTTAGTTCTGAGTGGACTTGGAATTGAATGAAGGTTGTCTGCTGTAAATAAAGCAGAAGTGGCAAAAGAGGGGAAAGGAATGGATGTAATTATGATTCTTATACTAACTTTTCTGGTTGGTTTGTTATTGTTTTGGTTGTTTGGTTGTTTTAAGATGATATCTTAAGATATCTTAAGATGATATCTATAATTGTTTCAATTATAAGGAACTTTAAAAATCACTGAACATTGGGATATGTCTCTGTGTAGATCAGACTGGCCTCAAACTCATAATCTCAAATGTTGGGATTCAGGTGTGTGCCACCATGCCCGCCACTTGTCTAGGTTCCTATAATTTCTTTTTTACTTGATTGACTACATATTTTAAAATAAATACTATTAAGAGTCCACACTTTTTTAACTTTATAATTAAGCATTGCCAAATAACTATTTAAAATTGAAGACAGGAGTTGGGCATGGTAGCACATGCTGGTAATCTCAGTGATTTGGGAGGCAGAGGCAAGAGGATCCCGAATTTGAGGCCAGAGTCAGCCTGGGTACTTAGGGAGACCCTGCATTAAGATAAAAAATAAGAAAAGGGCTAGGGGTGCAGCTCAGTGGTAGAGTGCTTGCAATGTCTGGGCAAGGCCCTGGGTTCAACCCCTGAGTACTGGGGAAAAAAACCCAAAATAACCAAAAAAAAAAAAAAAACAAAAAAAACCCCAAGCAACCAAACAAAAAACACAAGTAAAACCAAACCAAACCAAAACAAAAAACCCTTAAAACATTGAAAATGGTAAAATATATTTCATTAAAATATTAAGTATTTAAATTTGAGCTCCAGTCTGTTTAGTATTTGAAATGATACACACTGAAAAACTTTTCTTTTTTTCCTTTTTTTTTCTTTTTTGTTTCTTGAAACAAAGTCTCACTTTATAGCCAAAGCTAGCCTGGAACCTGAAATTTGCTACATAGCACATGCTGTGGTGATCCTCCTCTCTCAGCCTACAGGCATGCGCCACCATGCATGGCTGAAAAGGTTTCTTAGTGAGCCTCTCAGTGTCAGCGGCGATTAAACAGTTTAATTAATTCTTTTAAGAAATTCAGTCTATGAAATGTCTCCTGTAACTATTTTAAGGACTTTTAATATTTAGAATATTGTAATATTTTTGTGCTGCTCTCAGGATGCATATGTGCCTTTACTTTTTCTTCCATGTGGTCCTCTGTTACTCCATTAGCATTTGCAACAAGTAATTGTGTGAGTCATGATGCAAAAAGAAAAAATAATGGCACTATATAAATGAGATCCAATTCCTTTTTCAGTAAAGTCTGTTTTTGGCTATAAAGATGTTCAGGATGCTGACTTTTTAAAAATCTGCTCATGTCTAGTTTAGAAGAAGAATGTGAATCTTCTCTTTGCACATCTGCATTAAGAGCCAGGAATCTAGAGCTGTCCCAGGACATGAAAAAGATGACAGCTGTGTTTGAGAAGCTGCAGACTTATGTGGCTCTTCTTGCCTTGCCAAGTAAGTGTGTTTGTTGCTTGTGATTCAACTTGAAGTACTTAGAGTACAAGAAGCTAAAGAAGGAGATGGTTTAGGTTGGTAGAATGAGAGGCGCATAGGATCTGAAGTCAGAAGAACTTGAATTCAAATACTCTGGCACCTTGGACAAAATATTTCACCTCTCTGTGCCTCTGTGTTTTCATTTAAAAAATGGAGTTAAATATGATTATTAAGTTAAGAATGTAAAATATTAGGCATTAAACATTTATTAAATATTAATTCCCTTTCTTGTATTCCTCTTTTATAAATGGAGAGGAGCAAGTCACAAGTAGCACATGGAAGGTTTAGTAGTAAAGATGCCATTGTTTCCCTTTGGCTTAATTTGAAAAAAAATCAAAATAATTGAATGGACTTCAGTTTCAATGCTTTTTAAAACAATATCATGATTTTTGTGGGTCTTGATGGCACATGCTTGTAATCCAAGTGCGCATGAAATGGAGGCAAAAAGATCACAAGTTTGGGGCCAGCCTGGGGTACAAAGGGAGACCCTGTCTCAAAAAAAGAAAAAAAAGTGATGATTTTCCTGGTGCTGTGATTTTTTTTGTTTGCTTTTAAAAACATCTTTTTTATGATACCATCCTTCTTGGGAGCCAGGTTTCTATCTCTCTGAGGTGGTAGGGGAAGGAGGAGGTGTTAGTTCATATGCCACAGAATCTTGCTATTCTTGATGAGTTGTTATTGATTTTCTTGAATAAATGTTTCTTCATTTGTTATATGTTCTTATAACCATTGTGGAAACTTATAATTTTTTTTTTTTTTTGGTCATTGTTACTGGTTTTGCTGAGGAATAGATATGCAGAGTTCCTCATGCTATTATGCCAGAAGTAGAACTTCATGATGTTTGGATAATAGTGTTTTAGTGATGTTCAGCAAAAAATTATGTGTAAGGAATGAAAAGATGAGAAATGTGTTATAGGGGTAACAAGATGAAATTCACAAAGACTTTTTGTTTTAAAAAGAATCATCAAAAATCTATTCCTGTTTGCAAATTATTTTGGATTCTTAATCATTAAAAATGGGCACATGAGATGCACATCAGTTAGTTGTGCCTGTGTTTTACTACCATTATATGTAAATGTATCTGCAAAGGTTTTATATTTCTAACATATTACAAGCAATCTTCGTTCTCTGTCTTCCCTAAGTAGAGGGAAGTAATGGGCAGTTGACTTTTTAGGAAAATGCCTAGGTTTGTGACTTTTGTTTCCTAGGTACAGAGCCAGATGGACTCCTCCGGACAAACTACAGTTCAGTCTTAACAAATGTTGGTGCTGCTCTGCATGGATTTCATGATGTTATGAAAGGTGAGCCTTGAAAAAGAACATTAAAAAATAAGCTTAAAACTTTCATTTCATCTGCACGAATGAGGTTTAAACAAACACTGCCAAGGGTTATAAACCCAGATAAAAGCTTAGGAGCATTTGGCTTACATGGAAGTGCACAGCTCTTACCTTCTGCTTTTCCCATCTGCTTCGGTTCTTAAGGTAAACAAAATGCTGAAGAGAAGTCCTTGTGCACAGTATTGTAGTCGGAAATACATTATGCTGATTTAATGTAGGTGTGTGGATTTTACCACAGCAGACATGCTGTTCAGAGACATTTAGCAAAATTCTTCACACTTGTTAGAGCCTATGCATGAAGGAATTGAAGAAACCCAGGCTAACATCTCCAGAAAGAATACACTAACTTTCTACCATCCTGTGAATTTTGATCTTCAAAGTGCCTGTTTTAGTCTGGCTTGATGAGAACAGCGTTAAGAAATGAAAGTCTGTTTTAAATCTGGTCAGTTTTCAATTGCTTCTGTGCTCTTGAGAATACAGTCTGCCAAAGGGCTGAGGGAAATCTTTTAGGAGAGGGAGAAGAGGCAGGAGAAATTATTAAGGACTGGTGGAAATAGCACAGGAGCCTAGATTATTCATTTTGGTATTTAGGTAATCAATGACTAATTTCACAGAAAATAATTTTTACAAACTTTAAGCTGTTTTGTGTAACATGTGTAAGAGGGGTACATTTGGTTCCCTTTTGTATAGAGAGGCACATACCTAAGGCACTGGGATTCGTCATTCATCTAAGCAGTGTTACAAAGCACTGCTTTACCATTCAGTCTGGAGAATGGGCCTTTCTTGGCTTGTCTTCAATTATAAGGAACTTTAAAAATCACTGAACATTGGGACCTAGGCTTGCTTTCAGGAATGACAGCTCGGATAGGTAGCGTAGGTGGCAGTTGACAGTGGTCAGTCCCAGCCCTGCAAACCTTGGTCTAGGCTGTAGAAAACCCAAGGGACAGGTGATTTTATACCTGTGCAGATTTTGGTTTGAGAAGTTAAGACATAGCTGTAGTTTACTTAATCTAGAACTAGGCCTTCGAAACCACAAGTACCTCTATGGCTATAGGTTTTTGATTTGATTTTTTAAGAATTTCTGATGGGATATTATAATTTGTTCCTACTGTTGGTTTTTCCAGAATGTCTAAATAATTAGTGCTAGACCATTGGAGGGTAGCTGTCCATTGAAAGGGGTCTTATGCTGCGTGTGATAGTGCATGCCTTTAATCCTATCAACTCAGGAGGCTCAGGTAGCCTGTGTAACTTAGCAGGACTTTGTCTCCAAATGGGGCTGGGGGCGGGGGGAGGGGGGAACTGGGCATGCAGCCCACTGGTAGAGTACCTACAAACTATATGCAAGGCCCTGTGTTCAACCCCCAAGTACTGTCAAAAAGAGGGAGGGAGGGAAAGTGGATGGTCCTTAATGCCTCATTTACATAAACTATGTTACTTTATTTATATATTAATATTTTAATTGAGCAATAATATACACAGTTCTCCTTCCTTCCTTCCTTTCTTTCTTTCTTTCTTTCTTTCTTTCTTTCTTTCTTTCTTTTTATTTTTGTGATACTGAAGATTGAACCCAGGGCCTCGCACTTGCATGCTTTGCAAGTGCTATACCACTGAGCTGCACCCTCAGCCCATTTTTTTACTTTTTGAGACAGGGGCTCACTAAATTATGCAGACTACTTCTGGTTTCAAACTTGTGATCCTCCTGCCTCTGCTTCCCGAGTTGCTGGGATTATAGGCGTGCACCACTGTGCCCTGCAAATATACAGTTTTCTAAGGATGCTTTCAACTGTGCATTATACAAGATCAAGGAGATGCTAGCCAGGCGCAGTGGTGCATGCCTGGCTTGGGAAGTGGAGGCAGGACAATTGCAAGTTCAAGACCAGAGGCAGTCTGCATAATTTAGCATGATCCTGTCTCAAAAAAGGAAGAAAACGGGCTGAAGGTGCAGCTCAGTGGTCCAGCACTTGTAGAGCATGCAAGCACGAGGCCCTGGGCTCAGTTCCCAGTACTGGAAAAAAAAAAGATGATGCTGAGTGGTCCAAATTAAAGTATGTTACTATTAATGTTTGGCATGAGCTAATAGGGATTATGGGAGTGTCAGATGTTTCCTTAGCCTTTTGATCCTCCACTTATTTCTGTTCTTGAAAATGAACATAATATAAAGAAAATGAACATAACATAAAGAAAGAATAGTGGGAAACACGAAGAATGTTGGCAAGTAAGTTATGGGGCTCTGTTGCAGAAGTAAGCATTAGCTGAAATTAACAGAAGAATCTTTATTTTGAAGAAAGTTCTTATTGTGAACCTCAACCCTTCCTGCTTTGCCCTGAATAATTGTTTGATCTATTTGGAAGTAGGAAGGGAAGTTGGGTAGGTTGATAGCTGGGTTAATCTTAGTATAAAAAGAGAGCTAGGGACTTATAAAAATGTATGTAGGGTCACTATGAGTTGGACACTGACTCAATGGCACCTAACAACAACAATTATACAAAGTAATGGGTTTCCATATATCGTATAATGTATTTTGAGCATATTCACTCCCAAATTATCCTTTATCTCCCTTCCCCCGCTCCTATTTCCCCTTCCACATCTGTACTAGTTCCCATTTTATATTCATGTCCTATCCTCTCCCTCTAAATTCCACATGTGAGAGAAAACATGCAATACTTGTCTTTGTGAGACTGGTGTATTTCACTCAACACAGTGATCTCCACTTCCATCCATTTTACTGCAAATGACATGATTTTGTTCTTTATGGTTGAATAAAACTCCACTGTATATATATACACCATATTTTCTTTATCCATTCATCTATTAATTGGCACATAGGCTGGTTCTGTAACATGTCTACTATGAATAGTGTTACAATAAACATGGTATTCAAGTATCTCTATGGTAAGCTGATTTTAATTCTTTTTGATATGTCCCCAAACATGGTAAAGTTGGATCATATGGTAGTTCTGTTTTAACTTTTTGAGAAACCTCCATTCTGATCACCACAGTGGCTGGACTAACTTACATTCCCACTTCATAAGTTGAGTATGGTGGTACACATCTGTAATCCCAGCCCTTAGGAGGCTGAGGCAGGAAGATCAATTCAAGTTTAAGGCCATCCTGGGCTATATAATAAGTTCTAGGCCAGCCTGGGCTATGCTGTGAGACCCTGTCTCAAAAAAACAAAACAAAACAAAAACCAAAAAACCCCCAAAACCCCAAAACAAAAAAAACACACCCAAACATTCCCACTGATAGTATATATGTGTTCCTTTTTCCCCTGCATCCGTACCAACATTTTTTCTTTTGTTGTTCATAGACATTCTGACTGGGGTGAGGTGGAATCTCAGTGTAGTTTTGATTTGCATTTCCCTGATGGCTAAAGATATTGAACATTTCTTCATGTATTTATTGGCCAACTGTACTCCTTTATCAGAAAAGTGTCTGTTCAGTTCCTTTGCCCATGCATTTATTGGATTATTTACTCTTTTGGTATAGATTTTGTTTTCATTTTTTTGAGATAGGGTTTCACCATGTAGCCCATGCTAGCCTCAAACTCATGATCGCCTTGCCTCAGCCTTCCTAATGCTATAGATATGACCCACCAGACCCAGCAGATTTTTTGAGTTCTTTATGTATTCGGGATATTAGTCCTCTGTCAGATGAGTGGCTGGCAAAGATTTTTGGAATTAAAATTAATGCCAGGGGACACCCTAAATAATTAAAATATTTGGATTAAATAAAGAGACACCAATAAGATTGGGAGAATTATAGTCAAATACAATAGCATTGTTCTTAGTATTGTACCTCTCTCATAAGTACCTCAAATTACCTACCAATTCAACCAAGATTGCCTACCAATGACATTGTATTGTAACATTTTATACTTGCAGTAAAATATTTAATAAAACTGTGGTATATATCAAGTAAGTTTAGTATAGCATTGTAACTGAATTTTTATTCATTTGGTTATCTTAAGAATATATAGAATATGTAAGGAAGATCATTTACTTTCAAAAATATATTGAACATATTAGTAATGTACCATCTGATTGATTCCTTTACTGTGATAACTGTAACATAGTAATATAATGTTAACAAGAAGGAAAACTGGCCGAGGAG